>JRUC01000030.1:0-61417 GCA_000806385.1 Leptographium procerum
CTGATCAACATGACCCAGTGCGGCTTGACAGCACGACTGAAGAGGAATCCGGTCAACAGGCTGGCGGCTAGACCACTCAGGGGCGCTGGTGCATAGGCGGCGCTCGTCAGCAGCGGCGACCAGCCCCGGATGTTCTCCATGATAGAGACGGAGTAGTAAACCCAGACCGAAAAGCAGCCCCAGCCTGTGGCCGTACATCCAAGCACAAAGTTCGTCGACACCGACATGGCTGCGAACGGCACAAGCGGATGGGGTGCCTGGTATGTCTCCACGTAGAAAAAGGCGCACATGGCCAGCAGGCCGATGATCAACAAGAAATACGTGTACGCCGTCGCCCAGCCGACAATGGGCGCCTGGCTAAAGGCGAAGTTGATGAGGATCAGGCCCGCAACGCCCAGAACCATGCCGGCAGCATCCATTCGCACCCAAAGACTCTCCCTCCGAATCTTTGCTTTGGACGTGACTATGTCGTCATGATCCTCGCCATCCTCATCGTCCAGGGTCATTCGGTCGCCTCCTCTTGGTGCATCGGTTGGCAAAACGGCCGCGCTGACAGCAGCGAGCGCAACGCAGACTGCAGCCATTGTCCAGAAGGCCCATGGCCACGAAGCACGCACAGCAAAGAGCGATGACATGACCGCACCAGCGACAAAGCCCAGGGGCGCGGCAGCACCGAACAGGCACATGACTATGTTTTTGCGAGGACCAGGGGCGTAGGCCCGACCCAGCATGGCCTGGCCGTTAGGGACGAGCATAGCCGGCCCGATTCCTTGAAGTGCGCGGCTAATGATGAAGAAGACAGTTCCAGAACCGCCCGCCCGTTGCACGTCCTCGGAAAAGCCGGCTATGAGGCTCCAGACGGCGAACCAGACGAATCCGATGATGAAGACGCGACGATAACCGAAGATATCGCCGAGTCGGCCTGCAGGAAGCACAAACGTACCAGAGGACAATCCATATGCAGCCGAATACCATGCAATATCGCCGGGCTGTGTGTCTGGAAATGACTGGCCCATGATCTTAGCAGGCACCAATGCTTGGGCAATGCCCGCCAGCATCAAAACTTGCGACAGGCAGATGACCAAGACAAACAGTGCCTCGTGTGCCCGCGAAAAGCCGTATGGGCCGATGCTCTTTGAACTCGGTCTTGCCTGGTGCGGTTGGAAGCCGCGACTGCCTGTACGAGCGACTGGAGTTGCTGTGTAGTAGCAGGTCCCGTCATTGCGGATGAGAGAGATGCGAAAGTCGTCCGCGTCTGATCGCACATAGGTGTAGCGGCCAATCTGCAGAACGGGCTCTGGTTCTGGCTCGCCGACTTGCGTGGTTTCATCATCAGCCAACCCCTCCTTGATGACAGGCGTTAATACTCCATCTCCGCGTGTAAATCCTCCTGCATGCACTGCCTCTTGATACGAGTGTGTTCGCTTCAGTCTCGCAGCAGCCTCCACAAGATCGATGTGGGAAGATATGGATGACTGCCGGCCGTTTCCGCTGGGTCGAGGAATAATATCTTGGGACAGAGGAGACAGTCTTGATGGAAGTTGCGGCGGCGCATCAATGGCCCTTGGAGCCCTTGGCTCAACTATCCAAGAGGTTTGTTGTGAATACGGGCGCGACGATGGCGTCGACGAGCGCCGATTGTCTTCTTCAAAGTTCGGTCTTCGCTGATGTGGCTGCATGGCCACAGGTGGCGGTACTGATGGTCCGGGATCCAAAGTATTGGCACGATAATCTGTCGTTGTGCTGTCCATAGCCCCAGAAGCATCATTCTGGCTTGATCCATCCAGTTTTGGAGCGAAATCTGCCATCAGGATATGAGCCGGTATGGGAGTGGGCGGCGGAGAGATGGAGTTAGCCCTGGCCGCCCGGTACATCAGATACGGATTTCGTGTGGATACAATGACATCGTCCCTTTGTTGACCCGGTGCTGGTGAAGCAGTGTTCTTCACTGGGGTGCCAGCAATCCGCATAGAGCCTGTGGTTGACCTTGGCCGTAGCGTGGGCCCGTCGTCAAAGGACCGGTATGGTTGGTAGGATACGGGCCGGCGTCTCGATGAGTTCCTATGAAGTGGACGCCCACCACCGTTGCTGCTGCTGCTGGCACCACTGCCGCTGACCTTGGAAATGCTACCGCCGGCACCCTTCATGGTGCTGGATCCGGTCGTGGATCCCTCTTGCTGGTAAGCCTGGTTTCGGAAGGATTCCGTGGCGGCGATCATAGCATCAGCCGCTTTCTGGATTGCCTCTGTAGCAAGGCGGAACTCCGATTCGGTGAGTTGGCCACCCGGTACCGGGGCTGACCGTCTCCTATCCCGCGCGGCCATGCTCTATGTCACGAATAGGACGCTGGCTTCCTTGACGGAAGAGGAAGAAAGAGGAAGAAAGAGAACGAGAGAAGGTGGCTAATAGCTGATCAGCCGGAGTGAGCTTGGTATTGGCGGCTATATGAAGAAGCCTCGGGCAAGACTCTAGACATAGGGAGCTAGTCGTCAGTGATTCACGAGCTGGTTGATATAGGACAAGAGGACAAGAGGACAAGAGGACAAGAGGACAAGAAAAGAAGACAAGAAGACAAGAAGAGTGAGATTGGAGAGCGGTGTACCTGGCTTTTGGATGGCGCAGGCGGGACTGGGAAGATGGCGGAATATGTCTTTGCCAGCGGTACAATAAGGTCGCACGGATCAACGCCACGGCTGAGAGAAAAGCGGATGAAAGAGTGATCAACAAGCCCAGAAACGAGAAATTGGTGTGGAGGCGGTCACCTCGTCCGCAGGTTGGTGAGGACGGGGGGTGTGCGTGGTGGATGTTGATAAGAAGACGGGAGAAACACAGATTGGACAGATGTTAGGATGTTGGAGTGTAGGCGCTCTTGCGGCTCCAAGAAAATATATGTAGCCAACAGCAGTACAATCCAGCATGAAGATATATGCAGGTTTACACTGACCATGCAGAATGCAGAACGTCGGATATGTCACCCCAAAAAGCCACGGGGCTGACTGGCTTTCGTGGGATGATAGGACTTCTCTGCTATTCCTGTACGGTATAGCTCATGTCGAACTTGTCCCTCAGGAGGGTGAGGTCAGTCACGAAGCTCGAAAGTGTAAGAGCAGGAAGGACGCTGACTTTGTTCTTCTTTTAGCTCATCGTGCGCTGGCACTCCGTGTCCACTGCCAGCTTGCAATCTGCAAGCAATGACTGGTTCGTTTGCTTGGGGGCTTGGAAGCGAGTGCGGCGAGTGCCAGAAGCCTTCAAATACAAGGGGGGGGTGATAGTATAAAAATATCTCGAATAATACCCCTGCCATCAATGATCTGGCTCGACGCCGGTACCGCACAATATGCACAGCAGGTGATAAAAACAACCCATAACTTTCTGCGGACAGTAGAGGAGGGCCAGATATTAGGGGAATGTCGCAAAGCCGGAAGCCGAAATAAGCAGCAAACAGCGTCAACCATAGCCGGAGAAAGGGCGGGACCACATAAAGATTATGGAAAGTTTGAAGACATCCGAATATGTACTGTAACAGCAATTGGCAGGCGGCACAGTCCTTCTTCTTTTCATGCCCAGAAACAATCCACAGGTTCCCTACTATGTGTGCCACATTCCCTTTTCGTAGCCGCCTGCGAACTGTGGCGGGCTGACATGACCTGTGCGGCCCGGCAAGAAGGGATGCTCTACATTATGGGACTGGCTGCGGGAAGACAGGCCAAGTAACTTAGATGGACAGAAAAAAAAGGAGGCAGAAACGAGACAGAGAGGTCCGCTTCCATGAGACCCGGAGATGCCTTTTGTCCGCTAAAATGAGCCGTCATGTCAAGCGAAACACTTTGACGTTCGTAGTCTTGGATAGACCAGAAGAAATCTCCCATGTGCTTGTGCGTGCGTTTCCCGATTGGCGAAAAAGAGGTTACGCTTCGGCCTAGGGGTTTTTTGCTTTTGCTTTTGCTTTTGCTTTTTCTTCCCTCTCCTTCTTCTATTCTGGCTCTCGGCACCGGTCTGACGACCTGGTGGGCTTCTTTCGGGAAGGAAAAGTCGCCAGGCCGAGGGGCGTGCCTGTAACGCTGCAGCTGCTGTACTCTCGGACTGAGAAGTCACCAAACACCAGTGGAAACATGTCTCAATGTGTACGAAACGGGAACAACACCCATGCAATATGTGCCGCAACACGGCGGCAGACCCATATCACTGGACTGGTTTGTCTGTTGGGTGTCTCTCTTCACCCCGTTCCAAGTTGGCATCTCTGGCACACTTCTCAAGTGTTCTATTTTTTTAATAGACCGCCAAAGAGGATTTGGCGGGAAGGAAGGGGGCTGATTGGTGTATGGGTGTCCCCGGAGGCTTTGCTTGTCCAGTTAAGATAGCAACAATTGCATCTAGACTCCCGGACATCCCCAAGTATAAGCTATACCCTTGCTCCTTCCACTGCGCATTTCTCTTTTCAGCTACCACGTAGCCAAGAACATCGAAATATTACTTGCTTTATTTAGAACACTACTGTTCTATTTTTGAGACCATCATGTGAAGCTCTTTAATTTGGACAGCCTGAAAATTTAGGAGCATTTGCGTTGCGAAGAGAGGGGAAGAAGAACATCAGTACCTTGCGGTCTATGGCCCGACTATGTCTTGTAACTTACTCGATCCAATCATACAGCACTTGCTTGAGAGATGACAAAAGGCTAGCCAGGAATGTCATGCCCTGGAGTTTTTCGCGCTTGCTCTTTACAAGTCGCCTCTCTCCACCGGCCTCTCCAAAAGTATAAGCCCTATAATAAGTAGTGCATGGTCCTATATGCTTTGAGCCAATCAAACAAATCCACCTCGTCGTAATGATTACATAGATTGAACTCTAGTTGTCTGGCTATATATTCCGTCCAGCGCTCTGTGCTTTGAGAGTAGCAAAAACCTTAATGGTGCCCTTCGCATCTCTCCTTTCAAAACCCCCAGACTAGGATTTATTATGATTGGTCGACCGTACGGCTTCTTACTAGTATGAGATGCTGTTGCCGAACAAGTTATTGGAACCGGTATGATATAAGTCATCTCCTCCGCCTGGTCTCAGATAGACATCTTGCCACAGTACGACCCTGTTCCTTATTAGGCCTGCCGAGTTTCAATGTTGTATGGTTTACCAGTAATTCTCAATTCCCATTCAACACCAGTTCTCTAGTCACAGTACCACTGGCTTATCAACAGACCTGAAGCCCACACGACCGTAACCCGGAAAAGAGCAACACCAAATACTTTCCAAATGCTTCCGAGTTGAACCCGTGGAGAGCTCCGAAACCCCAGTGCCTGAAATACATGCATGCCCTAATCTAGCCCTGTTGTCCGCGGATAGCCTCCAGGAATATGGAGATTAGATATGGTAACGGCCTCACTCTCCTGACGTGACAACACGCCGGGCTTTTCAGCGCTCTTGCTGCTAGTGTCCTGCCGAAGGGGTGCGCTCACCCCGTTAGTGGCTGTCGCTGTTTCGATATTGTTTGGGACACCCGCCACAAGCTGTCCCCGGCCTGGCAATGTTTCCGCCTCCGATGCAGGCAGGCCGCTGGCAGGCAACAGTAGCAAATCGTCATGTTTCTGTGGCGCCGATGGCTGTCCAATATAATCGTGGCCACCTGCCCCAGGGTCGGTGTAGCCTGGCTGTGTATTGCCAGTGGCAAAATCGTTTACGGTCGCATGGTCTGAAGCAGCTGCACCGTTGGCGGCGGCGGCATTCTTGAAAATTACGACAGGACTAATTGGAGATGGCGGCTCGTTATGGGATTGAGGGTTGGCGGCATTGAAACCGTTGATCTGGCGATCTTCCTCCGGATTCTGATGTTGCGGGCGGGCTCCGCTTGACGCCGTCTGAACATTTGCATACCCGTACGGGACATACTGCTGCTGTAGCTTCTGCGGGTATGCGTAAGGACTTGGATCTTGCGGCTGGTGTCTAGGTGGCGGCGCACCAGCCGCAGCGACTGCCAGCTGATCCGACCCTGTTCCTGAAGTACCAGATCCGGTGGCGCTGGTTGGTGAGAGCGGTATGGCCCCTGAAGCCTGCAGCTCTAGACCTCGTTGTGCGTTCACTTGCAAATCCGACGGGAATCTACCACCGGGTGACGGGCGACGTCCAGATGGTGGCGCAGATCGCTGCTGCGCTTGGTACGCCTGCCGGCTGGTACCGGCTGCGACGGCCCCAGAACCGACACCGGCAAAGCCAGACAGGGCTTCCTCAGCAGCGGTCTCTCGCTGAAAAGCACTTGTTGCCAAAGCCCGTGAGCCGCTAGCGAACGGCTCGTCATCGTCGTCATCGTCGTCATTTCCATAGCCATCGCTGCTGTATGTGTATTGCGATGCGCGGCTAGCACTTCTGCTGTGCTGCTGTCCGCGCGCATGAGCATACTCGTTGCGTTCCTGTGGCGTTCTCTCGGTGAGGGCCTTGATGTCTTCGTACCAGGCCATCATGGTATCGTAGCTTTCGGCGCGGAATACCCAAGTGTGGCCGCGGTGCATGGATCCGGTCTGCCGTCCCTTGAGCACAAATTTGCTGGATTTGGCAGTCTCGTTCGAATGCGATCCGAGTTTTTGCTCAGGAAGATACAGCGACATGACCGGTGCTTGCATTTTATCTGCTGACTTGAACTCGTGCAGATGTGTCGGAGAGAGAACATACCAGCCTGCCGTGTAGCTCTTGAGGTACTTGCTCTTGCGCTCGAGAAGACCAGCTCGGATTTCCTGGCAGGCATCGTGGTTTTGGCCGGGGTAATGTATTTGCTCCAACGACCGTATGGGCGTGTCTGGGTCCACAAATTCGTCGTTGCCGCGGATGAACGCCATCCACTCTTGGTCCTTCGGCATGGCCACGGGTCCTGCTCGCAATTCATCAACCGTCGACCAGGCTGCGCCGGCCTCCCGCTTCAAAATGCCCGCATAGGCATTGTATGACTTCTGGATCTCGCCAACAACAATGGACTCGAGCTCGCGACCCGACTTTTCGAGGTTCAGAAACGCCTGGTGCAGGTAGTTCTCCTCCTGCAGCTGGCGCTCGAGCTGGCGATCGACGGCTAAGCGCAGTAGATAAGGATCTTGGCGGCCGGTTGTCAGAGACGAGTCCAGCTCTGATTGCCCGATGACGTCTTGCAAGTTTTTCACAGCCTTTTTGGTGGCATCCATCTCCTTATTAACAGAGTTGCGGAAGTCGCCAGAGATGTTCTTGATCTCTTTGATCTTTTGGTTGAGGTCGCTCCGCAAACCCGTCAAAGCCAAGACTACGTCATCTTCGATCTCGCGTGCTTTTGTGGCCTCCACTACAGCCTGCTTGTGGAAGTTCCGCAGTACCTGGGTGGCATCGTCTAAGCCGCCGCTGACGATAAATCCAGGCGGCAGCGCTGCGGCGTTGAGCGAGGCCGACAGCTTCTGCACTGATTTTGCGCGCTGTTCGTAGTGGTTGTGGATCTCGCGATGATAGGAGATGAGATCTTTGAGGATTTTCCTCCAAGCTGACTTGTTTTAGCAACGAGAATGTGTGTTTGGGAATGCCATAGGCAAACTCACCTTGAAATCGGCTTGCCAGCGTATCTGTTGGGTTACCCTTGGTGGGTACAGGGCATGAGAAGGCGCTGTGGGACTCGTCGATGTCGTTGCGGCTCTGAAGCGCCAGGCTGCGCACGCTGCCAGCCATCATGCTTCGGCGGCTGCTGCTGCGATGCAGGCTAGCGCTCCGCCGCACTGACGACTTCTTCTTGAGCGTATTAGTTCTCGCCGGTAGCTGTACGCTGGAACCGTCGATACTGCCGCCGCCGCTGCCGCCAACACCGGCATCTACCCCCTTGTTTCCGGCTTCCGAGACCGGACCACCCGCCAACAAGTCTCTCAGCTGGCTTGTATCCCAGTCTTCGGTAAAACGGCTGCCGCCGGAAGCAGCTGTTGCAGATGCAGGCATCACTGGGTGCAGACTTGCAGTCGTAGACGACATTACGTTCCGCTCACGCTCTGGTTCGTGTGCGTTGTAGTTGTGGCTGGCATTCAGCTCGTTGCTGTTGGTGTGGGAGTCGGGCGCGGAAAAATGTGGCGCTGATGACATCACAAATCCACTAGTGGTCTGCGAACTCGAAGGGATGTGGGAGTTGGCAATTGTATTGTGTAGCGTGCGCTCTTCCTCGACATTCCGCGAAGCATTATCGCCGGCGTACCGAGAAGGAAAATAGCTATTGTTGCCGTTGCCGTTACCGTTGCTATTTGGGCTACCGACCACAGCACTATAGCCGTGCGTGGCCGCGGGTGAGATAGCAGGTGTCATCGACGGCGACTTGACTGATGCAGAGGCCATCGGCGCGCAATAGCGATGAGGACAGGAGAGAGATGATGGGAAGGTGAGGGATGCGGATAGCAATGCGGAAGCAGCTGGTCTGAAATGCCATGTAGCCTTTGGCTAAGTCCAAAAAAATTGCTTCGGTCAAAGCAGACGGGTTCAATGTCACCAGATAGCGATATAAAGTGGAACGTTCGATTGACCAGGCCTGATCACAACTCGTCGATGCGACGTTATCCGATTTAGAGGGATTAAAAACGCGATGTAGAAAAGACGGCCAGTACACTGGATCGGAGTGCGAATGTGGCAGTCAAAAGGTCTGAAGAGAGACGAGGTAGGCAGGAATGGCAGTGACGGATGATCATGAAGTAAGAAGATGCGCCGGAGGGAGGCCGGTGGAACGGCATAAGCTTCTGTCTCCAGTCTAGGTCCTTTTCTTTGTTAGATAAGCTACAGAGCCGACTAATTAATACCAGTTTTCTAGTTTTTTTTCCCTTTGCCGACGGCGTGCTGGTCGCAATGGGGCGGGGTATAGCGAACTACTGACGATAGGTTTGCTGCAGCTGGGAGAAAATGCTGGAGAGCGCATAAGTGGAGAAAGTTGCTGCATAAACTCTGCAATGACGTACTTTCCTTTATTTACCGAGAAAGGTAATAGCTGTAACACAGCCACTCCAGGAGGCAATTCAGGCAATCGACAGTTTTGTCCCCTTGACGTAGCGTTCCTCTTTACTACCCTCGTTTAGCTGAAGAAATAACACGAGGTGTGTTGCGTAACTTTTGTCTTCTATTTCTAAAATGGATGACGTTATGCCCTTTTGGCCATTGGTGCACCCATACAACCCCTTGCTTCCAGCGACCCCCACCAACCCATAATAATATAGTAATAATAGCTACGCTCTCTTTTGGACCGGTTCGGGAAATACAGACAGAGAGGTGAGACTACTCGCAAAGGCATGTGCCGCATCTGGAAACGATCATCAATTGCTTTTTTCGGGGACATTCGCAGCACATTTGCAGCGCATCTGCAGTAGCGCATACAGTCCTGATATTGAGAGATGCTCACATAGAAACTAGCCAAATCTTGGCTATCGAGCACCCCGCCAAGAAGGTGACAATGACCTCATTTACCATGCTCCGTACTCGCACAACGGGGAAAGCCTAGGAACGCAGTTGGGCGGTAAAAAATCGTAGGTTGGTGTGGACAATAAAAATTATTTGTCTGGCAAGTTGTATTGTAGACGGAAATTGATATAGCGCATTATCACCCATGGTTGTATGAACAAAAGAGCACAACTAGAGAGCGCCAAGTGTCATGCAAAAATAGTATCTTACAACTCTTCCATGCCCACAACAATGCTATCCGCAAAACATCCCAAGACGCCGCTGACGCCGCTGCCACCACCGCCGTGTCTAACTGTGGTAAAAAAGGTAAATCCATACGCCTGTTATCCACACCAAGCGGGGTCCTCTGAACAGCCAGGGCAAAAATGGTCGTGACAATAAAGACAAACAAAGGTGTACAAAGGATAGCAAGGAGATGCGGTCTACCGGTAGCATGTGATATCATTCCGAAACGCCAAGACAATATCACCACAGGCATCTGGTACAGTACCTCCTGGCTCAAGAAAAGAAGCTGACAGATCTGAGTAAACAGCTCTTGATATGCCGTGCCAAGTAAGATGGCAGTCAACCGATTTTCGAGAGCCATGCTCTATGCATCGACTGCCATGGCGGATGGGAGAGATAGACTGATACCGGTACTGGAACTGGCAGATGCTCCCTTGGAAGCCGCCAGCTGTGTAGCTTTGTCGTTGTCTGCCTTCTCACGCTCGCGCTGCTCTTTCTCCTGTTTGGTGGCCCTTGGCTTGCGAGCTGCCGTCGAGCTGCGCGCGCCAGATCCACCGGCGCTCTTCCCGCCTGCGGATCGTGCAGCGGCCGTTCTACCAGCTCCGCCTCGACTTCCACGTCCGCCGCGCCCTCGTTTGGTAGGAGGAGCAGATCTGTAAGCAGAAGTTAGTGTGGTGAAAAATGTAGGGAAATTTGCCAAACAGCGAACTAACCCTTCATCTGGCTTCTCTTCTTCAGGTACCAAAGGACCTGAATAGACAAAAAACCCGTCTCGACTGGCGGCCGCCTGCTCCTCCCACAACATCTCTGAGTCATCGACAAAATCATCGTCCTTATCATACTCGTCTTCTTTGAAAATGCGCTTTTTACGGACTGGTTTAGCAGGGGCATCTTCCAGCCCCCCAGCGCCTGTGCCAAGAACCGAATTCTCACCAACTCCACCGTTTTCGTCGTTGCTCCCTTCATCTACAGATTGCATATCGTCGGTCATTTCGTCACCCGACTCACGGCCAGATCCGTTTCTTTCTAGGGCGGCCGAAGCTGCTGCTATCCGTGCTTTTCGATCACGGTGTGCGGCCAGCCGGGGGTGCAGGGCATCCCAACCATAATGATCTTCTGCCATCCGCATGAAGTTCACATACTTGTTGTTCTCGCCACGAGCGAGTGGAATATGGAGTACGATTGATGGGGCTTGTAGCTCTTCACCGGGTCGGGCTTTGCCAAAATCGAGAATCGAGCGTTCGGGTTCAATGTTAGCACCGGTGTTGCCGCTGCCGGGGGAAGGATGAGAATCTAGGGCCGGCGTTTGTGACGATGTATCATCCTTGACTCCAGCTAGTTTCGGAGATGACGTGTTACTCGCGGCCACCTTGTTTTGCTTGCCACCCCGATCTTGCTGCAATATAGAAGAAAATTTCTTGATCATCGGCATCGTCGGGGTAATTGGAACAATGGTGGCCGAAATCGTGCTTGTCACGGCAACATCTCGGAATGATGTGGTTGCAGGGCCAGATGGCTTTGTTGACGTTCCGTTTTCAGCAGCAGAAGCCACAGCAGAGACACTAGATGCTTTGGAAGTGGAGGACTTTTGAGTAGCTGTTTTGACTGACGTAGATTTGGAGGCCGACTTGACAGCCGGGGGTGGTGGCGGTGGTGGCGGCGGTCTACCATGAGATTTGTGGCCGTTGGATTCGCTTTTAGGAGCGGCCGATTTCGTAGACGTATACGACGACGATTTTGATAATGGTCCCGACGCGACTGTTGTCGCTATTTGGGTTGTGGGGGTAGGTATGGCCGCTTCCTTTGCTTTTGTTGACTGTGGCTGAGATGACGACGAAGGCACGGGGATATAGACAGCAGATGAACGAGATGGTGATGAAGGCAGAGAGGACATAGTGCGGTATGGGGGTGGCCGAGAGGTTCCAGAGGGCGCACTATAGGGTGTTGGTGAATGATGGCGGGGCATCGACGCCGCGGCCGACGAACGTGCATGCGGCTCAGGATTGGGGTCGACAAGGCTCGCAATAGAAGGCGATGCGCTTGCCCGACTGGGCACGTGTGTCGGTCCAGGCGGCGAACCCAATGACCCTGTACCATAGGGATGGGGATACATCGTCTCGCGAACAGGATCGTAGTTGGAAGAGCGCACAGGGTCGTAACGGGGACGTGGAGGAGCTGTGGGCGGCGAGGCTTCAAGCGGCGAGTCGTCGGAGTTGAGGATGCTCTGCATCGAGTTTGGAATGATATCTCGTTTGGGTAATTTACCCACTATAGTCAATGGGGGTTGTCGAGGATTTTGATACGCTGGTGATGTCGAAACTGCCGTAGGAACTGGGGGCGATCGAGGGTCGATGTCCATGCGCATAGATGTTAACTCGATTTTGGGGGGTAAAGGAAGAGACGATAGTGATCGCGGCGCCCCTGCCTCCGATGCCGAAGCTGAGGATGGCTGTGCACGTTTTTTTCGCTGGACGGGTGGTGCATTGGGATCCCGAGGTTTCCGCACGCGTCGGGGCTTTGCAGCATCAACACCGGACCCAGCTGCAGCACTTGCGGGAGATGACGCCGTATTGTCGCCCACTTTCTTCACGATTGTGCCTGGCTTACGACCTGGCTTTTTCCGTGGTACCCCGTCCTTAGTAAGGCGAACGTTATCTAATGGGAATGACTGAAGTTGTGCAGCTTGTGGAGGCAGTGTCGACGTAAATTTAGGAGTGGAAGCAGCATCGACAACAATTTCGGTGTTTCTTTGGCTGAGACTGGTGCGCCGCCGCTCTAGCCGGGAGGGCGATCCTGGTTCGGAGGGAGAGTCGGAAGGCAGCGAAGACAGCTCGGGCGACGAGCTGTAGTGGTAGTTTGTCATTTCGACATCTCGGTCTGCGGTAGCCATAGTGCTGTCCGTCTAGAAGTATGGGGCTGTGTAGTGGGCAAAGAAAGGAGTGAATGAAGAGATATTAAAAAGTGTGTGCTTTCAGAGTAGGTAACAAACAAACACTTAATGCAACCATATCCCAATTAACAGAATGTTTTAAGCCGAGGTGCCCAAGCCAAAAAGAGAAAACAGGTCCAAAAGACTTTCAGGCAGTGACGAGTATTAGCATTATTTGGATTTGACACAAAAAAAAAGTGGCTGCCAAAGAGAGCGGCGGTAGTGACGCAAGTAGCAAGAATCGAAGTTGGCGATAATAGAAATGTGATGGCTCGACCAATCAGGATGCGCTATTTGCTTTCCGGATGCTAGTCTTTTGCTTCGTTTCAAGTTTCGACACCGTCGACTATAGTAGTAGAATCCCAGCAATCAGTAGGCGTGTAACGTGATCTGAAAGAGGGAGATTGAGCTCAGAACGGCTGGCAATTTGGTGGTGCCTTTATTGTAATCTTTGAAGATGAGGCTTGCTGGAATATCCCTTATTCTAAAAGCTTTGGTGTACGCATACGCTCTTCTAGCGAAAATGCACTCTAGGTAATTGCCGAATAACAGAGCGACGGTCGGGGACACCACCTCTTTAGAGACAGATGGGGGTACAGGAGAAGCAGGAAAATCAAATGGCGGTAATTTTGCGATGCTGGCGATGGAAAAGAAGTGCGATTTGATGGGGGAATCAAGAAATGATGGTTGTTGCGAATTTGTGTGGTCGGGAGGAAATTTGGTGCTGTAAAGAAATAAAGGGAAGAGAAGGGGAAATTTGAACAAGAAGCGGAGAGAGGTGTTAGGGATGGGAACGTGGGGACGGCTTCATTTTTGAGTACAAGACGCAGAATGGCTTTAGCAGGAGACAAGCGGAGCGAAAGGAGAATCAGAGCACGGTGTAGAAAAAGGAAAGAGCCAGGGGAAAGGGGATAGAAGGGAAGAGGGAAGGCAGCGGATAGCGTGCACGGGAATGGAAAAGAGACAAACCACGACCTAAGAGGGCAAAAGGGACGAAGGGGAAACATGAACATGACAGGCAAGAAAATCGGGGCGTCCATGGACCACAGGAACAACACGCGGATGCACAATCGCATCAGGCGAGCGAACGGGCAAGCCACTGCTCAGGAGCATGTTGCAAGCCAGCTTACAACCCGACCATACGACAGTAGGCAAAAGACATCGAGACACAAGCCGGGGAGAACAGGTCAGAGAGAGTACGCAAAAGGAAAGAGCTAATACGGAGTATTCGTACGGAGAAGTTATTGTTGGAAGGGGTGCAAGTCCGTCACAAAGGGGGTGTGTGTATGACGAGGGACAGGGCCAGCCGGCTATGGGGTTATGATAAAATCAGCGGGAATAAATCAAGTCGAATAAATAGGAAGTGGCAGGCGTCCCCCGGCTGTTCCCAAGACCCAATCTAAGATACATCCTAATAATAATATGTACGCAAGGTAGTAATAGGTACCTAGCAGCCCGCGTGATTATGTAACGGTATACCACTTTCGGGCCAGCTCACCCCGGCTCACCCCGGCTACCCTAAGCGCCACTTCGCCTCGCCATCTGGCCTTTAACTGATATACTCGTACCAAGGTCCTGTAATAGCCCGTGTAACTGGCTATCGATGTAGGCGGCACTTGTATTTTCAAACTCTTCCGCTGGTGCCTCTACGTACCTACTAAATGAAATATCGACTAATTTGAGCTTTTTATTTTTATTATTATTTTGAAGTCATAAAACTCCATAAGGACATCCACACTTGATACTTCTGGCAAATAGCATGTCGCTGTACAACTGTTACTCGACAAGTGTCAGCGTTTTGGTATCCGACGTGCTACTTGTCCAACAATTTTTTAATATTTTTCTAGGAGCATCGTATCTTACCAAAGAAGAGCTCCTATCTTACCAGAGTTGCGCTAATTCATGTGAAAGCGAATTATAAACGAGCCTTCGACAAGCTGTTAAAAATTTTTACTCTGAGATGTACATGAGTCATTAAATTTCGCAAACCTAACAAACACCCTGCAGACCCTGGAACTCATCAGCAACCTTCCTGTTTCATTTCACTTTTACAAGTATATTATATGGAGGCTGCTCGAAAGCACATGTCGAGCTCGCTCTTGTTAGGTCCTGCGAGGCGAGGCGAGGTTTTGAGCGAGTCGACAATACCTTGTTTAGTCTTTTGGTACAAAAAGGGATAAATGGCTCTCGGCTAAAACGATTCGACTCAGCACATCTATTCCTGTCTGAATAGGTAAACTATTCACAGCACGCACCGCTCCCTCTGTCGGAAGTCTTAAGATTTACGGCCAGGCAGTATTTCATTTATACTCGCCGTTGTTTTTTTTTGGAGGTAAGCGATATACGCAGGCAATAATTCTAGTTGGTATACTATTCGTCACGACACTGTCAACGCCGAACTTGGAACAGTTTAATGAGCGGAATGATAGTTGAGACCTGATAGCTTGTCACGCCTCGCTCTTGTACATATAGAATGTCCGTGCAGTTGTTTGTCTTCTTCTGAAGCAGTTATGTCTGTGCTTACCAAAGTATGCCTGTGTCAGTCGAACATCTGGAGCGGACCGCAACAAAAGACAAGACAACGCGTAGTTCCTACGAGGTTCTCGCTAACGCTAGGGAGGATCACCGTTGGATTTTAGTCAGCTATATCATTGGAGAGGTGGCTCTGCCTTGAGTGTTGTTTACATGTATGTGGTAATCTTTTTTTTCACCTTACCCGGCCTGGAGAAAACGTACAGCTGGTATTAATACTATGGTAGAAAGAGAGGGGTACTTTGCTATATACAAGGTAGTACAATGCAGTGTGGCACCCCTTGTAGTGTGGGTCCGGGCCAACCGTCTGTGCAAGCGTGCGGCTGGCTCGGACAGGGGTATGTTCAGGCTGGCTTCTCTGTGTTCTTCCTTTGCGCCCTACGGTGGGTCTTTGTGCCTTGCGCTTTCCTGCAAAACTTGCCAGTTTAACAACGAGAAGGATGGAATACATAGTAGAACGGATGGCAGATCCAGAAGAGGTTGGGAAAAGGGCATAAAGGAGCAAGCCGAACCCGCTGAGGTGAAATACAGTCCATTTTGATCGCTAATTGGTCTCAGTAATACCTCCAACACTGGATCGACACAGAATTTGTGATGACGATGCTAGAACTATGTATGTAAGATACTTATACTACGTATCTTGCTATGTATGTATGTGATTCTGCTAGGGATTATCGGGCGATGGATCGACGCTAATGCACAAGTAAATGTGGCTCAAGATACCACCAGCCACAACATGATGAACTAGAGTGGATCCAAAAGCATACTCCGCATCTACCTACGTATGGCACGGAAAATCCAACTTGTCCCCGCTGAATGTAAACGCTTCTCATTTTTTTTTCGGTAATCTGGAACCTGACACCCTCTCCTGCGCATGACTATGGAAACCCCGCTTCAAATACTCGATGTCCAGGAGAGAGAGGTCAGTGCCCCGCGACCACCCAGCTTCCCAACTGCGCAATCTCCCGCATCAGGCTTTCCGCAGCCTAAGAAACGGAGTCGCTTCAGCTCGAAGCTCAAACAACAGCGCGAGGCAGCAGCGGCCTCAGCCGCACAGACCGTGGCAACAAAACAGCTTTTAGCCGGAAATTCTCACGATGAAAGGGCTAGAATAGATCTTGAGAATCGTGAACGCCTGCGGGACATGGGCGCTAGCGAAATCTTACAAGCTCGGGAAGAGCTGCTGAGCAACCTCGACCCGGCGCTGCTGCAGATCCTCCTACGCCGTGCTAATCTCGACGAGGGTAACAACGAATTGCTACCGACAGAAGCAACGCAGACGCTGCGTTCTGCACCAACACCTACACCCCTGACGATATCAGGAAAAAATGCCAGCCAGACACATGACAGAGCGGTTGCAGCCTTGGAGGAGAAGGGGACGCGCCCCAAAAAATCGGTCTCTTTTGCGGAGCCACACAGCGAGGATCATGGCACCAACAAGAAGGATAGCGACTCAATCTTAGAGGACGCCCTCTCCTCGCCTGACCTTTTCCCCATTGCTGTACCAGAAGCTGCTCTTGCCAGGAACGATACCACTGCCGAGAGCACCTCCACACATGACCACTCCTCTCACTCCGACTCCTCTGCCTCGATGCATTTCCCCCACACACCTGCCGTTCCCGACTTGGACCCAGCCGACCCAGACTTCCTTGAGCATCTCCATTCCAAGTATTTTCCTAACCTGCCAGCCGACCCGGCTCGCCTTGCTTGGATGGCCCCCATACCCACAGCCGACTCCCCGGCCGATCGCGAATCTCCCTATTACCCGGGCCAGGCCACGGTGGCCGTGTCACAATTGCGCTTCGACTTCCGCGGCCAGCTAATACCACCGCGCGCTTCGCGCAATATCCCAGTGTCCAAGGGCCTCCATCATCACGGCGAGGCGCCAGAAGCGGCCGGTTACACAGTGGGAGAGCTGGCACGACTTGCGCGGAGTGCGGTACCAGCACAAAGGTGCGTGGCTTTTCAAACGCTCGGCCGGGTCCTTTACCGACTGGGGCGGGGTGAATGGGGGGAGGCAGCTGCCGACATCGACAAGGACCCGCGGTCGGCAGTTGCGCAAGGTATCTGGCGATCCGTCAAGGAGGGACGGGTTTTGGACACTCTGCGCGAGGCCGCGGGCGTTGAAGAGGGTCGAGGCCACCAGGGCAGCCGGGCATACGCTATTGAAGCTATCTGGCTATTTGAAAAGGGTGGCTGGAAAGAGCTCTGGAAGGGCCGATAGAAAGACGGCGAATTATTTGGGAAAGAACGAGAAAAAGTAAAATTTACACATTTTCTATAGAATCGAGTGTTCACGCTGTCATGAGATCTAATTTCTTTCTTTGCAGCAGGAAGGAAACATGGAAGGCCGGCGCGAGTTACTGACTTTTCTTGTGCAAATGCTCCTGCTTTCCTAATCCTTTCTCTAATATCGAACTTACTACATCACAAGAACCACAATCGCAGACAAAGCTTCGTCAAACTCGCCTCGCCTCGCTACCACTAACACTATCCGCTGCTCTGGTATGACCAATAACGCTCTCCATACTCTATCCTTAATCATAGGAGACCGAACAAGTCCTCGTTGGCTCCGCTGGGCTTCTGGCCTCCTGGTGCTTGCGAAGGTGTAGCGCTGCTACCACCGCTCAGGTCCAGCGCGCCAAATCCGCCCATGATGTCGTTGACGCCCCCAAATGAATTTGCGCCGGGAGGTGGCGACGCTGTAGAGGGTGCGCCAAAGCCGTTCTGCCCTGTCGCTGGTGCGTCAAACAGCCCCATCATATCAGCGATGCCGCCCGCAGGTGCAGCAGCGGCCGGCGGTGCGCCACCACCAATGCCGCCCAGAGATGCCGCCGGGCTATTGCCACGCTCCGGTGTGTTCAGACCCGTTGGGTTTTGCTCAGCTGACGCCGGCGCGGCACCGTCAAAGTCGATGTCCAGCAGGTTCTCAATGTTGCTTTGCGGAGGCGCGGTGCCCCCATTTGCGGCGGCCGTGGCTGCCGCGACCGATGCTGCGATCGGGTTGTCGGCGGCATTCTGCCGCTGCTCCTGGATGGCAGCGCGCTGGATCTCGTCGGCGCCGAATCGACCTTTGCCGACAAACGACTCGGGCGGCTTGTGGTAGACGGATGCTAGAGTTGAAAGCTCTGCTAGCAACTGTTCTAGCAGAGCCGGTGGCAGCGACGTCATAGTCGTGGTAATCGCTGGTTTTTGCGACAAAACAATAGCCTACCATGTTAGAAGATGTGAACAGTGCTAAAACTCGCCGGGGGCTGCCATCGATAAAGACGACGAGGACCATGGCCACATACCTTTGCGTCGTCTAGGTTACCAGATAGCAGACGCCAATAAACGTATGCGCGGTCACGGATATCTGCGTTGTCGTTTTCAACCGTAGCCATTTGCAGCACCTTTTGCACCAGGCCCTGGTTGCTACTGGGCTTCTTGAGGAACAGCTTCACGACGGCTGTGAGAATCTGAAGCTGCGTCTGCGTAAACTCTTCCATGAAGCCATCGACGAAGCTGGCAAGGATCTCATCGGTATTGCTGATTTTCTCAGCATACTCACCGACAATCCATATTAAAGAGCCGCGAGCGTCGGGCTCATCCAACTCATCAATGTGCTCGACGACAGTGCGGATCACGCCTTCGTAGTCTGGATACTTGCGTAGTATATCCTTGATTACGACGACCACCTCCTGCACGACGTAGTTGACCTTGGTGGCTAAGAGGTCGACGAGAGTATTCACGCACTTCTCGCTAGCGTTCTCGATTTTGATGGCGACTTGACCAATGGCTTTAATGGCGCGGCGCACAAAATCCATGTCGACCTCCAAAGCATACTCCTTCAACTCGGCCAGCAGCTGCTCAAAGTTGCGGTCGTTGGCTATCCGCACCATGATCTCGAGCTTCTGCAGCTTAACATATGGCGGATCGTTGTACTTGCAAAAAAAGACGCGCATCTCTTTGCTGAGGATGTCGGGTTTCGCCTGGAGGAGAAGGTCGATGTTACGGAGGGCTACATACTGCACCTCGGGCGCCGAGGCCACAAGAGTCACTAAGATATTAGTCACGACACGGAACCGCCCAAGGTTGCGAGAGGGTGAAATATATTCTCACCTAGTGGCGGCGCCATCTTCTTGAGGTACTGCCTCACCAGCTCTGGATTCACCGTCTTCATGTGAATAAAAACCACTTTGACAGCGGCTAGAACCACGCTTGGGTTGACGTGTTGGAACTGCGGCACAACACGCTCGCAGATGTGCTCTGACTCTTTCACGTCCACGGGAGGGTAATCAGCCAGGGTGCTGAGGATGGTGACGCGACCCCACTCGGTGCATTCATTGAGCGCCATCAGCAGCTTCTTGAGCGTGTTTGGTGTGATCACAAGCGCCCGGGTCTCGGGGGCAGTCTCGTTGATTTCGGATAGGGCCTGCACGGAATTTGCGACGACCATAGGGTTGGGATCGCCGATCAGCTCCTGCAGCGTCTCGAGGAAGCCGTTGTCAATGCACATTGACGGGTTCAGGTCGAACAGCTTAGCCACGCAAATAGCAGCCGTCTTGCGTACGTATGGCGATTCGTCACGCAGCGTCTTGCGTAGGGGCTCCTCCATGTAGTCCACCATCTTGTCGACCCGGATGCAGCCCATGGTGCGAATGGCGAGGGCGCGAATTAGTGGATTGGGGTCTTCGGAATCTTGAACAAAGGTGTTGACAGCTAGAATGCAGAGGTCGGGGTGCGACTTGGCGTAGTTCCTGTTGGCCGGCTGTAAGCAAGTAGATCGCCGCAAGCAGATACAAGGCAACAGCATAGTAAAGGGGTTCGTACATCAAGTACAGGTATACGAGCTTCTTTTGGTCCAAGTCGGCTGTTGCAATGTTCTTCAGAACGTCTGGGAATAGCGCTGACACGTCCTTGCCGAGGGTCATTGCCATGATCGTCTTCTGGATGGCCTCTTTCCGCTCATAGGCATACTGCGAAACCAGGCCGGCACGCAGCTCAAACGTCTCGCCCTTCCGGGGCACGGCGAACGCGCCGCGTATGCGGTTTACCGCCTGCATCGTGTACCGAAAGTTTTGGCGATCAAAAACACGGGGTTAGAGGTTTGGTGACGGAGGAACAGGTGACTGGTCGGGCAGGAGGCGTGTTAAGATCTGAGTAGTTATAGTACGGGGAAGGCGGAGGAGAAAAAGAAGAGTGGTCGGCTACCGCTCAGTCCTATCGGTGCATAAGACGTCCACATTGAAATGCAGTAAGATCCGTCAGCAAAAGCAAAAGCGGCGACAAGGGCGCCAGGATACTTGCCTAAGTCAAAGAGGATTGCGTGCAAATCGCTTTCAGGGTCCTTCGTTTGGTAACGGCCCCTCGATCTAGCTCCAGCCACATTATCCTTAATAGTGTCACGTGTGGATGTCCCCATAATTTTCTTGATTAAGCTGGGTTGGAGAACTGCGACCGAGCAAAACATTGAGCACTGACAGCTGCGGATGCTGGGCTCACTGAACAAGACGCACTCATGGTATGCGTCCCAGTCCCAGAGAGTCTTAATATAGGGCTTGAAAGCTGATACTTCTGTTTACATCTAGGCTAATTTTCCCAACCTCCGCCGCCTTTTTATTGAGGCTCGAAGTGACGACGAAGAGAGAGAGATATCGAGGAAAGCGGTCAGTAGATGTCGCATTGTGTATGCAGACAGGCCAACTAATCACCATGCAGTTCTATAATGCAGTGCTATTTATGGGTTCGGTGGCTATCTTTAGCCTGTTCGCCCAGAAGATGAATGCAGCAAAGTGAAATGCTTCTGAAGCCGGAGTAAAAGACAGTTGATAGTTCGTTTACATACAAAAGTCGTGACTTTTATTGCTTGATTCAGGCAGCGTCGGCATGGAAGGGCCACATGCTACAGTAACAAAAATGGGGGTATATAACACTCTGACAACCATAGAGGAAAGAACATGCCCGCAGTTGTTTAGCACCCCGTCGAAGATACTTCCGGCCGACTTCCCTCTTAGTCGCTTTCGCTGTCAGATCCCAAAAATGCCAGGTCGGCTTGTCTCGCCGCCTGGCGACTCCTCGCCCTCACCTTGGAGCCGACATCGTCATCATCGTCATTTCCAGTGTCTGCTTCGTCGTTGCTGTCGCCTTGGCCTTTCGATTGATTCTTACCGTGATCGCTTATCACCTCCTCATTATCCCGGACATCATCGCCGTTCTCCTCTCCATCTTCTTCTTCTGAGCTCTCTTTTCTTAGCGACTTAGCCGCACGGCTTCGTGACGCACGACCACTGCCGTTGACACCCCAATTGCGATTCATCTCCTGCACCTCTTCCAGATCTGCCATGAGTTCACGTCGCTCCTTGATTTCGTAGGCTTTCGCCAGAGAGAAGCGCCCGTCCATGCCGACATCGTGTAGCATGCTCTTCAGGTGGCGGATCTTGGCTTTCGTATCATCACCGAAGCGCTTCAACTCGAAGCCCCAAATCTTGCGCACGCCACACTTCGCCAACTGGCCCTGCAATTTTTTGATCTCGGCTTCGTTCGGAGAGCTGTTGGCTCCTTTTTGTGTCACCGGCTTGGCTGAAGCCTGCTTCGAGGACATGCTCTTCTTCTTTCTGGGAGGGGTGTCATCGAGCACTGATGTGTTTGAATCATCAGAGGCATGGCCAGTGTCGACAATCAGAGTTATCCCTGCTTCCGATGCTTTCTCACCGGCTTTAGTCTTCTTCCGTTTCGCAGATGGCATCCCCTCTTCATCACTATGGGCTGACTTGTCCTCGTCGCCATATTCACCTATCTCTGAGTGTCGTTTTACATTATCACTCTTGTCTTCCCCCGCTTCCTCCTGGATCTGTGCTGCGATGTTCCTCTTGGCTAGCTTTCTTTTCCCAAATGAGTGTTTCGCTGCCTCGGTCACGCTGCTGTCATCAAACCCCAATGCGTCTTTTCCGCTGGCAGAGGGTTCAGGGGCTGCTTGCTGCTTCTTTGTTGTCTTTGTTGACTTCTCTGTCTTCACATCCCTTCTGTCCTCGCTGCCTTCTTCGGGTGTCTGTCTTCCGCCACTTTCAGTAGCATCCAACAGCTTGTTCTGCAGGGCAACACTCATGATTAGCATGGAACGCAATCGAGTGTAGGTCTGGCGGAGACGGAAAAAAAGCATACAGCTGTTGTAGTTATCAACTCCTTGCTTTTAGACTTCCAAAAGCCTGTCTTATAGAAGCCAGTCTGTAGGCCTAGCTGGCCTTCGGCATAGTTTCGCACAGCATTGACCGTGAGGTTATCGGGGTCGGTGCGGAAGATCTCGCGAGCCGCATCAACCAGCGCCGATTCGAGCAGGGCTGCTTTGGGGGCCATTGGTTTCACCAGAGCAAAAACAGCAAGATTATACTTGCCTGCATAAAAAGAATAGGGCTGTTGAGAGCGCCAGCGTGGGGCAGGCACCTTTGGAGCACAGCTTACATTTCGATATATCTTACAAACTACGTGTATGGATCGCGTCGCCTGGGAAAAGAGCGCGTGTGCATTCTACGCAGAAGCGGGGCGACGTGATGTGGCCCGAGCTTTCTGATTCGTTGCTGAATAAGCCATATTGAGGGCAGAGTTACCACCTCTGAGGTCGAAGTCATGACGTTTCTGTTATTATCACGAAAGTTAATTCCACTGTGTGTTTTACGAAAAATGCCCAGGCCTTCCAATTCCGGCGTGGCCTCCACCAGCAGTGGCTTTGATTTCGATAAACAAAACGCCTTTCAATCGTAGCCACTAGATCTGCCTTGTTGCAACTGTGATCTGTCCCGCTCCTTTTTTGGGGGGACACCACGGTCACTAGCTAATACTTGAAAGCGCAAAGAAACGGAAAAAAACTCTTTACTTGTCCTTGCAGGTGCCCCAACGGTTACATGTCTTTGAATGATTCACCGGGGCTCAAAAGAGGTAGTGCTAGTCAAACCTTACAGCCCACATGCAGCAGTTGACTGATTTCAAGAAACCGTGATATCTTTCCTTCAGCGTTTCGTCCCTCGTTCGCCAATTATTGTAATTATTTAATAGCTATTTGAGCTTTCACTGCCTTCCCGGTGGTTACTGTTAGATCTCACACTTTTCTAAAAGCCATTCGGGGGGTTTCCGATTTATTTTGCTTATTTTCTACTCTTGCCCGGCGTCGTCTACCACAATGAACCTGAATTGTATTTCGCTGCGCTCAGAGCCAGCATGGCCGCAACAGCTTCTCGGTCTACCCGCTGAGCTTCGTATACGAATATACAAAGATGTCCTAATTGAGGTTCCAAAATGGCGAAAACGTCACAAGGCTACATGCTGCCTTGCGCCCCATTCTGTGAGTGTGATCACGGATCTCGATGACTACAGCGGCTAGGCTTTCTAACAGTGGTGGAATACAGACCAAGAACTTGGAACGACCACCATTCATTGGAGAATATGGCTGTTTTTCTACCTTGGATGACCGCTGCGGCTGCACCCTGCGCGGTGGCTTGTCGCTTCTAGCGGTAAACCGCCAAATCCATCGTGAGGCAGTTGACATATTCTGGTCGGAGAACACCTTTCTTTTTGCTCCAGCAAGCCAGTTTGTCGAAGACGTCGGGCAAAATCTGCGGCCTGAATATCGTCGTATGCTGCAGCACGTCTGTGTCCTGAACGACATGCTGGGTGCCCACAGATCATTTTACGATCGCTACGTTGAAACCAACAATACCCAGGTATTCCAAACTCTGCTAGAATGCACTGGCCTACGAACCATTGAGCTTGGCCACAAAATCCTACCTAGCATGGCCCACGTCGTTCGGCAGCTATGCAGGTTGCCACGGCTGCTATCTCTTAGTCTGGCCGTGGTGTTATCCTACGAGGTGAAGGCAACGGGAGGGACAGTGTTCGAGCTGGTACCACGGATGCCAGGCCACTCCGCACTGCCTAAGAAGTCAATGTTGTGGTTCAAGACAGGCAAGGAGATCAATCCTATGGCAATCTACCGTGATGAAGAACTCAAGGAGTGCATCCGTGAATACGTCACCAACTTCCTCGAGCACGTGCGCTACGAAATAAAAAACACTCCGAGTCCTTGGATGAGGGAGTCTGGTGCGGCCAGGAGGTATGAGCATTATTCTCGCGCTGCCCGTCGGCAGCGGCGCCAAAATTTGGGGACAAGCCCACCGTCACCGTGGTCTGTGTATCTCTCGTCGCCTACCACACCAGCAGAAATGGCTACATTTTCTCCCTACTTTGCCTTGCAAGACGGGCCGGCCTCCAAATTGCTCACATTACGCGACCAGTCCGAATGTGTGGTTGAAATAATGGGCCTGCCGCTTTCGGGGGCGACCCGGGCGAGGCATGCCCGTGAACGCAGGATTAAGATACAGGCATTGCACGCCATGGGTAAGCTGACTGTTGAGGAAGAGGTCATTCGACAGCAAATTGAGAGCCGGCGAGCAGAGAAGAAGGTGGTTGAGCTGGCGGCGATGCAGGCGGCAACACTGGACCGTCACACACGGCGTGCAGAGGCAATAGAGGAGCAGAAGCGAGCCGCAAAAACGGCACAACACGATGAGCGCAATGCAAAAGCTGAGGCGCAGCTGGTGGCGCAGGAAGGGCGGCGGGCGGAAAGAAAGCGGCTGCTGCAGTCACCATTTGCAGCGACAGCAGTGCTGAAACCGGAGCACAATGATGAAGCCGACTTTCCCTTGACCTCTTGCCCAAAGAAGCGAGAGATATCACTACGGCCGCTCAAAATATCGCGGAAAGGCTATAAGAAGTAGGCAGAGCTCACTCCCCGTACTCGTACACCTGTTATCCGTAGTGGCCGATGCCTTGTACGGACTTGTCTTTGTGAATAGAAATGGTGAGACACAGCGAGATATCCTTACCAAGTGCTTATTCTAGGCGCCACAAGTTATATTTTCTCTACAGACTCTCGTACATATCAATCACCCTTCTCTCGATCTAATGTTAAGATGTAGTATCATGACGAAATACTAGTGATAAGCATACCCAGTCAGGTCAAGGAGAAGTTTATTGAATAAACTGCTGAAGTGACATGCCACTTCACCAGTAAGCCTCTATCGAAGAGAAAGAAGAAGATGGTTTTCATATAAAAAGCAGACACGAAAGAGAAACACATGCATATGCTCCACAAAGGTAGAGAATTTGGATGGCTTCTTTCCTCTATACACTCCCCCAGACGCCGTACTTACCGTATTGGCCTCTCACTCTCCCATTGCTCGACACTCCTGCTCTGCCACCCTCTTCTTACAACCCTGAATCGGCCTTCAAATATGGATCCTCTGCCGGGTAGTACTCATTCCATTTCTGGCACTGGCCGGCCAATTCAGAGAGGTCCACGGCCTTCGGAATCGCATCCAGCTGCTCCAGGAACTGGACGGCAAAGCCTTGAGACACGTGCCACGCAAGATGGCAATGAAACAACCAAGAGCCAGGATTGTTGGTCTTAAATGCCACAAGGAGCCATCCCCACGACGGCAGCATTGTGGTGTCACGGCGCGTAGGGTTGTTGCCATTAAGCGTGGCTGCATCTGTCGACGGGTCGTACGAGCGAAGGCTATGGTTACCGCTCAAAGGATCGGCTATCGGAGATGAAGCACCGAGAATGAGGACATCATGACCCTGTCTGATTAGTGAATGTCTCTCTGAGTACTGCCGCAGAGAAGAACGAGTTGGAGCTTACATGAAGATGAACCGGATGCTAGTTGGGTTAGCAGCTGCTCGGCCTGAAAAGAGAGATGATCAAAAGACTTACCGGAATGGAAGAGTTATTCTCAAGTAGCCAAAAGGTAGTCTGCAAAACTGTTAGCTTGTCGACACAACTAGCACACAATTTCTCATGGTCTGAAGAACCTACCACACCCGCCTCAGGCACTGAAATCACGTTCTCATTCACAGGAAGTTGCGACGTTCTGTTGTCGCGCACATAAGCGAGTGTAGGGTCGTTCCACGACACATTGATGGGCGATCCGTTGACGGGCCAGAAAACACGTGCAACACCGTTGTATTCGTAAGCAATGTTGGTGGTCAGCGTGTCATCGGTGTCGGGTGAGAAGCTGGACACGTTGGCATAGCGCGACACCACTGGCGTATACAGATCAATTCGGTCTGCGCAGCTGGGGTCAGGCGGTGTCGAGCCAGTGCTGGTGGGTGTGGTCGAGTTTGCTCCCGCATAGGAGATGATGGCCGCCGGGTACGAATTGTAGCTTTTGCCGCAAGGCCCGCTCGGGAGCGTCGCGTTGAACCAGTAGCTTCCTGAAGCCTGGTTGGCCTCCACGACGATGTCGTAGCGCTGGCCCACTGCCAAGTACACGCTGGTAACGTTGACTGGCTCAATGGGCACAAAGTCGGTCGCGATGATGGTGAAGGAATGGTCAACGAGAGAGACTGTAAACGTGTTTTCGACAGACGGGTTGATCAGGCGAATAAGGTGCTTCTTGCCCGGTGTCAGCGTCAGGCTCTCGTACTGACCGCTGGTGTCGTTCGCGTTCACGTTGAGGCCATTGAATAGAACGTTGTCGCTGGTGGGGACTGCACCCGGAACCCCGGGAATATACGAGTTGTTGAGGCTGCTGACACGCTCCAGAATCTGGTCGGCCGCTCCGTAGTACCAGTCGGAAATCATAAGCGGGCCAAGATCGATATCGTAGTTTGCCGACGCAGGTCCGTGAATGACGATAGGGCCCACGACACCGTTGGCATACTGAGCCGAAAAGTGGGAGTGGTACCTGTGATCGCCAGAGGTGAGTTAATGTGACTTTTATAGTGGACACTTTATGTTCTGAGGAAGGCTTACCAAGACGAACCGTACTGCGTCGCTTGGAACGAGTACGTCTTGCTTCCACCGGACGGAGGTAGGGGGCATTCTGTAACGCCGTTGGTACCATCTTCGTTGTTCGTGTTCAGCTGGTGGATGCCATGCCAATGGATTGAAGTGCTACTTGATGTCAGACTTGAGGCTCCCCTGGAATAGGGACAACTGGGCTGCTTACCCGTTCGTCACGAGGTTATTGATAACCGTCACGTTGATAAGATCACCCCAGTCTGATGCGTTAGCTGCGGATCGCGTGAATCTATTCACCTATATGCCATTAAGCCATAACTTACTTGCTGTAATGGTGGGACCTTGAAGTGCACTTATTAGCTGGATTAGATAAGGTGTTTATGATGCTACTGAGGCTTACCTGGGAAGCTGCCTGCAAAGTTGTTAGCACTTGTCGGGACTCAGTAAGGACAAATTTATTCTGGGAACGTACCATTGACTAGCATGGCTTTGGTCTTGATCTCGCCGTCTCCGCTGACGTAGTTATCGACCTCAGTGAGGACAAGCGTGTACTAGATGTGGTCAGCATTTTGCAAAACCAGTTTTGCGAATCTGGAAACGCAATCTTACTGTCCGCGTGACTCCAGTTACAGGCGTGCTGGTCTCATAGTCTGTGTCGATGTCGAAGCCCGAAGTCCAGCACTGCCTGTCAGAGGCAGTGTTACAGGACACCTGGCTCGACGTTGGAGCAGATGACTGCGATGTGGATGCCTGCAGGGAGGACAATGTTGGAGACGCAGGAACTGACGTCTCAGATGAAATCACATAGCCTGCTGGGGGAGACAGCGACGAAGCGGACGCCGACAGCGTGGACACCGACAGAGTAGAAGCCGGCGGAGTAGTAGCCGATGTTGAAGTTGCCAATGAAGTGACTGACGAAGCAGATCCAGAAACAGCATACGCTGGCGGAGTGGCCACTGAGGGAGCAGACGAAGATGCGAAGGGTACAGTAGACAATGTAACAGTAGAAGCCGCTTTGGTAGACGAACCTTTCGACGAGGCGGTCAACGAACTGGCAGACGGAACAGTATATGTCACTGTGGATGTCACGATGGACACCACAGGGCACTGTTCGGAAGACTTCACTGGCCCTGTGGAGTGACCGGCTTTCGTGGTCTTAGTAGTCTTATGCTTGGTGGGCGTAGAGTGTGCCGGTAGATACTGTACATCCGGGTGCGTAGCGACCGAAGACCGAACCGGCGAAGACGACACAATGGTGGCGAGAAGGGACACGGTCAGAGTGAGTAGTACACCGACTCGGCGTGATCCTCGAGGAGGTGCCATATTAGGTGGTGTTGATAAACGAGAGAAAAGAAGGTGGTAACGGTTTGCGGCACTATTCTAATCGAGAGTTGGAAATCGTCTTCACAGACGAATAAAGAGGGTAGAAACAAACGGGAGAAAGCGAATGTAGTAAATGCCGAAAAAATACAACAAAACGAAGGAAAGGTCGAGGGTGACAGGACCGGGAGGTGGTGAGAGTGAAGGCTGAGGGAAAAGAGGTGAGAAATACAAGAAGCCGTTCCCAGGTCCTCCATATATACCAATTGGTATCCTTCTTGGTTCCTTTTTCGTTCTTGCTTTGCAATAGAGAAGCAAAAGAAGGAAAAGCCTCCTGATTCTGCCAGCCACCTACCTCGCTTCATGGTCAAATGTTTTCTTATGTTTTCTCGCCGATCTGCTCCCATAGCCCCGTCGAGACTTCAGCTCCTGCAGCCGCTTTTTTCACTATGGTGGCATCGTCCATAGCTAGTCGAATTCGTGATCCCAGACCCAAACGATGACTTTATGAAACGATCTAAATAGAGCCTGCCTCCTCTCTCGGCGCTCGTAGAGGTGAGCTAGCACAGCAGGCTGGGTTCGAGCAGACGAGATTGCCCACGATGCTGCGGTCATGTGCGTCGCTTTTTTGGAGAGGGGAGCTTGGCCTCTGTTCTCAATGGCTCTGCTACAGACTACCAAGATGGGCCCTTCCAACATTTCTTCTTTCAGTTCATACACACGAAGCATAGGCTTGACTCTCACTCGGATGGATCACTGGCGACTCGGCGATTCTTCTTGCCGCTGATGCTTTTGTCTTTTGGGTTGCTTCTCCTGATTCACTTTGACCGGTACTCCGTAGTCGGGACGAACGTCGTCGTCTCCGCTTGATCTCCATTGAGAGATTACCAAGCGGTACCCGCAGCGGACTGGAGCGTCGCGATGCACTATTTATGCATGTCCTCGATAGCCTTCATATCGGAAGAGGGCGGGGAACTTACCGTCGAATCATGATCTCAGATCGACAATGCAAACCCACGAAGTGCACTTATGCTAACTATAGGCTTGGCAGCCGTTTCTTTTTAGAATGACACCGGCCGCGCTGCGGCCGCGCTGCAGCCAGGTAACGGCACAATGCTGATGGGCTGCACTAAAGTGACGTTCCTTTTTTCTGCATATATGCTACTTCTTCTTGTTTCATTCATGTTCTTGTCACACCCCCCACCATTAAGTCACATTGTCGGTCGTTTTAGGTCATAGGCCGTGCAGCAGGTCGAGAATCCGTGCGAAGAGTACTTTTAAGAACGGGAGTTTGGAGGCTTCAGCAAGGAGGTGAGGCGAGAATAGCGCGGAGTGGCAGCATAGGGAAGCCCCGCCCTTTTATTTATTTATTTATAATGTTCTTTGCTTTCGGTATCGGTCAGAAGTGTCTCATACGGACATTCTCGTGAAGTCCATCATTGCCCAAATGAGCTAATGAAAACACACGGCTGTCAGCTTTTTAAGTACCATTTTTGGACAAGGGAAGGAAACGCTGTGCACTGTCTACTCCGTATTCGTCATGTAAGATAGATAGTACGACTTGGGGCAGAACTCACTTTTGGCAACGAAATGCCGTAAAAGTGGTATTGGCTGGGTTCATTATGAGGGATCTCGCTTTTAAGTAGTGCATTGGTATACGGACAAATAGCACGGCTGTCCTTATGTGATTGGGAATAAGGTAAGGGAAGGTGAGCGCCAGGCGCGAAGCAGGTGTTCTGGCGTGTTTTTGCCAGCTCGTTTTGTGGCGTCAAGTTCCCTGCTCCGTACTGACAGTGCCGTGCTATATGAAATGACGACGCGACAGTACGGATGCATGGGCAGACCGTGTCAGGAGGAGGCTTTGCTGACCGCCAACAGCCTAAACGGCTGCCTGTCACGGATTGACGCGTTCTCACCCAGGGGCGCAAGACCACCGGCGATCCTAGCTGGGTTGGGCAAGGAAGGTAAAAGCGACACAGACAGGTGACAGGTAAGGTCTACTATAGAGGTAAGACGAAGAGGTGGTGAAACCCGAAAGCTTAAAAATTAAACCTTCAAATGCTAAGAGAGCTGAGAATCTAATGACGCTTGAAACAGATATCTTGAAGTCCACTCGTGGCGTAAACTCTGAGATACCTACCTTGTAATTTTGTATTATGTAGAGAAAATGTGCAATATTCCATTCACACACACATTGAACGGGTAGTGTCGTTGAAGTTTCCCAGCTGTACCGCAGCTTTGTCGAAGAGGGGCATGATACTCAGGAAAACACTCACTAACCTGAATTCTCGGTATTTGACTGTTGACCTTGGACAATAAAATGCTAGGCAAATGGGAAAGTTCTCGTAGGATTACGTCTTCCGAAATGAGTTGACGCCGTCTCGAATCATATCTTGCATGCCGACTCGACACAGATCAGATCCGACATCACCCCACAAAGAATGGCAATGACTCGCTAAAGGAAACCGACAATGGAGGGATGTGAAAAGCGCGAAGCTGCAAATTTAAAAATAAAAAAAACCCCCCCATCCGAGTTTTGGGCTTACAAGGCAAGCAGGCAAATGACACCGCCGTAAATTGAAAAATGCGCCCAAAAATTACATAAAAAGCTCAAAGTCCGTAGACAATGCAGTGGTCTCAATCTTAAACGCCCCAGGTTCCGTTTTTTTTTTCAAAAGTGCGAAATTCTAACTGGCCAAGCCTATAACTCGACCAGAGTATCTTCGCGGTACACGCAAACATAAGATTCTTGTTCTGGGTCTGGTGGCAGAAGACCTTGGGAGATGACGTCGCTGCAGGCATCCTATTGCTCCACATGACCGCCCGTCCCATGTCGGAAGCCATGCAAAACCATGCCCCATGGCCCGCCAAGGCTCGTGCCTTCACCGAGGCCTAGGTCGCCGGACACGATCTTCCGCATTACCATCGTGTCCTTGGCCTTCTTGAGCTTCCGGCCTTCGCCTGCTACTAGAAACTCCCGCAGCCATGTTTCCTCATCGCTGTGAAGTGGTAGGCTGACTAGTTCTGTTGCCCGCTTGGCCACATCGAGGCTCTCTGTGCTGTTATGGCTGCCTTTGAGTGCGGACACCACTAGCTTTTCGAACAGCCGTCTCCGTGCCGCGTCCGGCAGCTTGCGCGTGAAGAGCAGACCTTCTGTCACATCGGTGTGAGCAATGGCGCCGAACAGTAGCTCCAGAGCTTCTTGTGTCTTGAGCACGGGCTGGACGGCGTAGTAGTAGGCTAGGGCTAGGCTGTAGTCGCCGGCGTCGGCGTGACGGACGAGAACGGTGATGATGTTGTCGGCGAACTCAGGGAGTAGCGAGGGGTGTGCTAGATATTCCAGGGCAACCTGCTAGTGTTAACTATCTGAACTACTGCTGACAGGCCGACGAGGGGCACGCTGTGATTTCATGCTACCTGGAACTGAAGGCGGTCCATGTGCCATAGCCCCCTCATGAAGATCTGGTAGCGTTTGGGCATGCCTGTCTGTAGTGCAAACTTTTCCGTCATCTTCATCCGTGGGCCCAGGGCATCGTCGTGGTCCAGAAGGAGATAGTAGAGCACCGACAGTTTGTGATGGGTTGACATCTTGGAGGAGAGGATCTGCCGGAAGAGCTCGTGGAGCGTGCGACTTTCGCGTGGCGGGTATATCTTGACTGCAGGTAGCACGCACATTAGGGAGAGAGGAGCTCACTCTAACAAGCCATCGATCCATACCTTTACTAACACCAAGGGCTGTGAACACTCGGTCGATGAAGAGAACGCCCCCAAGACTCTTGCGTTTCGATTCGATGTCCCGGTTGACATATTGGTCGTATGGCAGCCTGCCGTCCGTCCCAAAGACATCGTGAAAGTTTCTGTAATCCAACCGTCCAGTCATTTTTTTTGCTATTCCGGTTCGTTGTTGCCAGTAGCTAGGGAAAGACAATGCAAAATGTATAGCTTTTATTACGGAGTGTCCTTAGAATACCGTTATTAGTACGGAGTACATTAGCGACTAGGAGTACCACGAGCGGTAATTTTACGCATAACGGATTTACGCGAGAACACGTGATTAATATAGCGGGAAGATATGGAAAGTGGATGTTTGTTTATAGCCGAAAAGGGAAATCTTACATCAACAAAGGGCGGGGCATCACCGCCAGAGAAAGAGCAATCCAGGCCTACTCTTTCTGCCCAAACAGTCTTTTTACGTTGTGTTTCTCGTACATGAATACCGCCAAGACATAGTCCTTATTCAAGTTTTCTCGCGTCTTCAACTACTTTCTGCAATATTTAAAACACACACCAAGAGTTGGTCGCATCGCCATGTCTGCACGCCCAACGCGACGCGCCGCATCGCGCCGAACCGCCATTATCGAGTCGGACGATGAAATTGCTGACACGACTACTCACAGTAGTGCGAAGAATGATGCAGAGGAGGACTTTGTACCAGCGGCTATGCGCAGCCCGAGACGCACAACTACTAGCCGCCGGAAAACTATTGCCACCGAGCAGTTTACAGCACCACCCAAGAGACCTGGCCGGCCAAGAAAGATGCGCGCGTCAGCGAGCGCCAGCATCGAGCCGAGCGAGCTCCTAGATCCAGATCACACAGAAGCCTCCATGGCAGTAGATACTTCTGAGACAGCGCCGAAGAAGGTCGTGACGCGGAAGAGGAAGAGTGTCGCCTCGTCATCTAAGCCGGTCGCAGTCAAGTCTGAGATGCCTGAACGGTCTGAGCTCTCTGAGGTGCCGGCGTCTAGCACCACTCCCCGAAAAGCTGCCTTCCCGGGCCCTGCAGATACCACAACGACTGATGCATCGACAATGGACACAACTGTAGCTAGTGACGCGACCATCACTACAGCACATCTGGCTGACATCACTACGACAGCCGCCAACGAACAGCGGCGGCCAGCGACGGAACTGGCGGATGAGACCATGGCTGCCCTGAAGCCGATTCGTGCCATGGACACACTTCTTGAGAAACCCATGGATATCATTATGAAGTCGCGTACCATGACCAACATTGCACCCGTCGAAACTGCCACGCCCAAGCCGCGAATTGTCATCACCTATCTCATCTTGATTAATTTCAAGAGCTATGCAGGCCGGCAGGAGGTTGGCCCATTTCACGCATCCTTCTCCTCAGTTGTTGGCCCCAACGGCTCGGGAAAATCAAACGTTATCGACTCGCTCCTCTTTGTATTTGGCTTCCGCGCCAGCAAAATGCGCCAGGGCAAGCTGTCTGCTCTTATCCACAACTCGGCGCAATACCCAAACCTGGAGTATTGCGAGGTTGCCGTCCATTTTCGCGAAGTCATGGACCTCGTGAGTTTTTTTTCGGTATTTAGCGCTTGTTTGGGCATTCGGATCTACTTCTAACATCGTTGCAGCCCGGTGGTGGCTCAGAGGTCGTTCCCAACTCGGATTTGGTCATCTCCCGCAAAGCTTTCCGCAATAATACGAGCACGTACTATATCAATGACAGGTCGTCCAACTTCACTACAGTCACGACTCTACTCCGAGACCGAGGCGTTGATCTGGACCACAAACGGTTTCTGATTCTACAAGGCGAGGTTGAATCCATCGCACAGATGAAGCCCAAGGCGGCCAATGAGCATGAGGATGGCCTGTTGGAATACCTTGAGGACATTATCGGGACCTCCAAATACAAGACGCCAATTGAGGATGCGGCCAACGAGGTCGAAACGCTCAACGACATCTGTATGGAGAAGAGTGGGCGTGTGCAACACGTTGAGAAAGAAAAGCACGGCCTCGAAGGCAAGAAGGACAAGGCGATTGCCTACATACACGACGAGAACGAGCTGGCGATGAAACAATCAGCTCTCTACCAAATCTATATTGGCGAGTGCACAGATAATGTGGCTGTTACCGAAGAAGCCATGTCGCAAATGCAGGCGGAGCTGGATGTGGAGCTCGAGAAGCACCACGGCAGCGAGCAGGTTATCAAGCAGCTAGAAAAGGCATACACCAAAGGCAGCAAGCAATATGACGCGCAAGAGAAGGAGACGCAGCAGTTGCTCAAGGAGATGGCGAAGATCGACCAAGAGCGTGTGAAGTACGAGGAAAAGCGCAAGTTCCTGGGCGACAAACGCAAGAAGCTCGAAAAAACCATCTCTACTGCCGAGACCTCAGCAGTCGCGGCGGGTGAGACGATAGAGCAGTGTACGGAGGAGATCGGCATGCGTGCTGATGAGATCGGGCAGCTGGAGACGCAAATCAAAGAGGAGGAGGCGGAACTTGCGACCATTCGTGATGGCCTAAAGGGCAAGACGCAGGCATTCTCGGATCAAATTGCCGTCAAGCAAAAGTCGCTCGAGCCGTGGAAGGAAAGGATCAACCAGAAGCAGTCTGCTATTGCGGTGGCTGAGAGCGAGCTGGCAATCCTGCAGGAGAAGGCGACGGCTGGCGCGACGGCGCTAGAAGAAGTGCAAGCCAAGATTGCCAGCATCGAAGAGGGCCGGGCGGCCAAATCGGCCGAGCTGCAGGACTGCCAAGTGGAAAAGGCCCGCCTGGAGAAAGAGGCCAGGAAAGTTGAGGTAGAGCTGGAGAGCTTGGCACAACAGGAGCCCAAGATGCGGGCGCAACTCTCTAATGCCCGGCAGAAGGCAGATGAGGCGCGTTCTAGCCTATCGCAAACACAGACGCAGGGCAACGTATTGACGGCGCTCATGCGGATGCGGGAGTCCGGCCGCATCGACGGCTTCCATGGTCGTCTGGGCAACCTAGGCACGATTGATCAGCAATACGACGTGGCAATTTCGACAGCGTGCCCTTCGCTCGACAACTTTGTAACGGACACGGTGGAGGCGGGCCAGCAGTGTATCGAGTACCTGCGCAAGACGAACCTAGGCCGAGGCAACTTTATCTGCCTGGACAAGCTGCGGACACGGGACCTGTCGCCGATACAGACGCCGGAAAAGGCGCCGCGGCTGTTCGACTTGATCAAGGCCAAAGACGAGCGCTTCCGACCAGCGTTCTATCACGCGCTGCAGGACACGCTGGTGGCAGAGGACCTGGCGCAAGCGAACCGGATTGCGTACGGGGCAAAGCGGTGGCGGGTGGTGACGCTGGATGGTGAGCTGATTGACAAGTCGGGCACAATGTCTGGCGGTGGCAAGACGACTAAAAAGGGCCTGATGTCGTCGAGGCTTGTGCCAGACACGTCGAAGGAGCAGGTGGCTAAGCTGGAGGTGGACCGCGACACGCTGGAGCAGCGGTTTCAAGATTTTCAGGAGCGGCAGCGGGAGCTGGAGAGCCGGCTGCGGTTTCTGCGGGAACAAACGCCGCAGACGGAGACGACAATGCAGAAGATCAGCCTCGAAATCGACAGCGCGGCCAAGAACCTAGCGGACGCACAGCGACGAGTAAAGGAGCTCAGCCGGGAGCAGCAGCCGTCAGAGTCTGGGCACGACAGCAAGCGAGCGGCGGTGCTGCAAAAGGAGATTGGACGGCTCGGGGCGGAGTCAGAGCAGCTGCACGACGAAATGGCGAGCGTGGAGGAGGAGATCAAGATGCTGCAGGACAAGATCATGGAGGTTGGAGGCGAGAAGCTGCGGGCGCAGCGGACGATGATCGAGTCGCTCAAGGAGCTGTTGGCGGGACACAACGAGGAGACGTCGAATGCGGAGGTGCGGCGGGCAAAGGCGGAGAAGCAGGTGGTGAAGCTGGAGAAGGACCGGGCAAAAGCGGGCAAGGAGCTGGAGGCGGCGCAGCAGGAGCTGGAACAGCTGGAGGCAGAGATTCAGAGCCAGGGCGAGAAGGCGGAGTCGTTGGCGGTGGCGGCAGAGGAAGCGAAGGAGAGTCTGGAGATGAAAAAGCAGGTGCTGACAGAGGTGAAGGCGGAACTGGACGAGAAGACGGCGGAGCTGAACACGACGCGCGGGGTGGAGATTGAGATGCGCAACAAGCTGGAGGAGAACCAGAAGGTGCTGGCGGAGAATGAGAAGCAGCTGCGATACTGGGAGAACAAGCTAGCGAAGCTGCGGCTGCAGGACATCCAGGATCTGGAGCGGCCGAAGGTGAAGGTGGAAGAGGGGAGCGGCGAGGGGGTGGTGGCGGAGAGGGACAATAGCGAGGACGCAACCAGCAGCGACGGCGCAACCAACAGCGAAACGGTAGGCCAGAACGACAACGGCACGGCTGCCGGGTCGCCACCCCTAGAGCTCACGCGATACAGCCCCGACGAGCTGGCGGGCATGAACAAGCAGACGCTGCAAGGAGAGATTGCGGCGCTAGAGGAGAAGACGCAGAACGCGAGCGTGGACCTGGGGGTGCTGGCAGAGTACCGACGGCGGGTGGAAGAGCACGCGGCGCGGTCGTCGGACCTGGCATCGGCCGTGGGACAGCGAGACGCGGCGAAGCGGCGGTGCGACGACATGCGGCGGCTGCGGCTGGAGGGCTTCATGGAGGGCTTCGGGGTGATCTCGCTGCGGCTCAAGGAGATGTACCAGATGATCACGATGGGCGGCAACGCAGAGCTGGAGCTGGTGGACTCGCTCGACCCGTTCTCGGAGGGCATTCTGTTCAGCGTGATGCCGCCAAAGAAGTCGTGGAAGAACATCAGCAACCTGTCGGGCGGCGAGAAGACGCTGAGCAGCCTGGCGTTGGTGTTTGCGCTGCACCACTACAAGCCGACGCCGCTGTACGTGATGGACGAGATCGACGCGGCCCTGGACTTCCGCAACGTCAGCATCGTGGCCAACTATATCAAGGAGCGGACCAAGAACGCGCAGTTTATTGTCATCTCGCTGCGCAACAACATGTTTGAGCTGGCCGCGCGCCTGGTGGGCGTGTACAAGGTCAACCACATGACGAAGAGCGTGACGATTGAGAACCAAGACTACATTACGCGGCTGCCGGTGCGGGCAGCCCCAGCAGCAGGACGGGCCGTCCCAGTGGGAGCGCAGACTCCGGTGCGGCCGTCGCATCCGCAGATCAGCCAGCTGGCATCACCGCCGTGAGCAGGAGAGAGAGAGAGGGCTGCCTGGGTCATGGTTCGGTCTGGAAGGGAGGGGGGACATGAAGGAGGTACGACACAAACGCCATGGACACTGTTACGATTTGGATTCAGGCTACGGTGGATGGATTTTACGTGCTCGACGCCTGGGCATTTTGATTGTAACGATTTATTTCATTCGTATTTTTCATTCCTCATGTTATTTTTCATGTTGCTCTGTTATGGTTTTCTTTAAATTTTCTTTTCTTTTTTTCCGTATTTTTGAGACTCGTAGCTTTCTATGCTTTGAAGATCAACTTTTTTAGCGTCTTCCCAGGCTGTGCTTTCCTCGGGATGTCTCCTCTATGCTAATCTACACTAACCCACTTTACGACTCAGCAACGGCGGCTCGACGACACCGACCTGCTCAACAAGGCGGCGATAGTGCTCGACGCGACGGTGGTTGGCAAAGTTGAAGATAGTCTCCTTCTGGCGGCGACACAGGTCGAGGTCGAGCGTAGCAACCAGCAGCTCGTCGCCCTTGGTAGCGGACTCGGCGACCTTGCGGCCCAGCGGGTCGTAGATGACAGTGCCGGCAATGAGGCCGCCACCGGCACCGGGAGCTTCGATGCCGGCCTTGGCGACGTGGATACTGAAGCAGGCGTTGGAATAGCTGCCGCCCTGGCAGCTGATGTGGTGGTGAAGCAGGGCCAGCGCCTCCTGGGCGGCAGCATCGCCAAGCGTGGCCTCCTCCTGCGGCTTGTAGTCGGTCGTGTTGAAGCCGCACAGCACCAGCTCGACGCCCTGCAGCCCATAGCAGCGCCAGGCCTCGGGCCAGCGGCGGTCGTTGCAGATCAGCATGCCGACGATGGGGTCGCCAGCCGAGTCTGGGGCCGATGTGCTTTCGGCGTCGTCTTCAGCCTTTCTGGAATTAGTCACGAGTCCGGGCACGCGGAAGGCCTCGAAGCCAAGGTCGCCAGGCGAGAAGTAGAGCTTCTCGAGCTGCTGGGCTGAGCCTTCGGGCAGCAGCGTCGTGCGGCCGGGCAGATGCACCTTTCGGTATTTGGCCAGGATGTCGCCTGTGGCCGCCGAAAAGTACACAGCCGTGTTGTAGTCCGTTGTAGTCGCGGCAGCCGTGCCAGAGGTGGCGGCCGGTGTCGTCCACCGCTCGGCGTACCCGAGACTGACGTCGACGCCCAGCGCCGTCGCCCGCGCAAATAGTGGCTGCAGATGCGGCGACGTCACGATGTTCATGGCTGCCGACTCTGGCTCGAACACGGCTGTCGCGGCAGCCACATCGGTCAGAAGCGCCCGTGGAAAGAATGTGGTCAGGGCCAGCTCCGGGAACACGACTAGGCGTGCGCCCTTCTTAGCCGCGTTTTCCAGCAGCACGAGCATGCGGTCAAGCGCTGCCCGGCGCACAGGCTCGGCGCCTGGCTCGGCCTCGTGTGGAATCGGGCCCATCTGGGCGGCAGCGACGGTGATAGTGCGAGCCATGGCTGGTAGTGGTGGTGGTGGTCGGTGGTGGTCGGTGGTGGACAGTTGAGGCTGATGGCCGATGGCTCACGGCTGCCAGTATGCGGCTTGCGGCTTGCGGCTTGCGGTTGAAACTGACAGAACGCCTGGCAAATACGATAGGCAGACAAAAGCCGTCCCAGCCGACCGGCAGACGTCAGCAGGCATCGGCACGCAGGAACGATTTCTATCTGCAGCTAATCGGCATGGCTTATCTCGAGATCGGCCCACCCAGTCGGCCGGCACCGATGACAGACGAGCCGATCTCGCAAAAAGCGGCCACGATAATGATGACTAATCAACACAAACCCCCGGGAAACTCTCTAAAACCACACGTCTTACTGTTCCCACGGCGCCAGCCAGCCGTCCAGCTGGTCATGACGCCGTGAAGCCTCGGCAAAGGAGACACACTTTTCCTCAGCGCCCGCAGCAATGGCCTCGTACAGCAGCGCTAGAGTACGGCTCGCAAGCGGCAGCGCCGCCAGCCACGCGCCTTGCGGCACTGCCGCCTTCCAGCTCCATGGCACGGCTGTCACCGAGTCAGTGGAAAAATCGTGCAGTTCAATAGTTACCGCGCTGGGACCACTGTCCTCGGCTGCGGTCGCCTGCAATCCAGGGCCGGCCGGCGAGGTCAGCCGGATCTCACCCCCCTCGCCCACCACCGTCCAGACATAGTGCGGCTCGCCCGGAAAGGGGGGGCCGCAGCGCAAGCGCACCAGCAGCGTGGCGCCGGCAGCGTGCAAAAGGTCTGACGGTGCGAGGCAGCCGGCGACCGTAATAAGGTCAGGCACAGTCGAGCGCACGGAGCGGGTGGTGGTCCCATCAGCACGCAGAAGGGGGATGTCGGGGCGCTGTAGCTGAAACTGCGTCCGGGCATCGACGATCTCGCCCAGGACGGACTGTATTGAATCGACCACTGGATAACCTGTCAGTTGTCACGCTGTTGAAACGGTCGAAACGGAACTCTCTAAAAAAAAAAGAGAAGAGAGAAGAAAAAAAATTGGCGTGGACGCACAATGACCGAACCCAATGGTGTATGCGTTGCCGCCGATTTTACGGTCAACGAAATGGCTGAGCCGCTCAGGCAGCGTGCCGCCGACGATGGTACCGCCAAATGCGAGGGCCTCGCTGCTCAGAACCCGCCCGATGCGACCGGCACGCAGCAGCTCGCGCACCGCAGCATATGCAGGCGAGAGGCGGCCCTGCAGCACGACTGTCGTACGCAGCGGCGCGACAGGGGCAGCGGCATCGGCAAGAGCAGCCAGCGTGCGCGCGTGGCCGGCGTTCTCTGCTAGCGGCCACTCGACGAGTAGACGGAGTGCCTTATTGTGGGCCACGGCTGCCCGCAGTACCGGTAGCACGGCCGGGTAGTGCACATCGACCCGCGTCATCACAACCACCAGTTCGGCCAGGTCCTCCTGCACGACGGCGTCCGCCAGTGCGTCGGCGTTGCCAAACGCACGCGTCGCTGCGGGCAGATGGAAGTGGGCGATGGCGCTGTGGGCAGCCGCCTCACTCGAGTTGAGCAGCGCCACGATCTCGTAGCGGCCGCGGCCCTGCGCCGACAGCAGGTAGGGCAGGTGGGCGCTCGCAGCCCACGATGAGTTGGAGCGCGCCGACAGGCCAACAAGGGCAACACGGATAGCCATGGTATAGCGAGCCACGATGCGGCCTCATCTGCGGATGATTCTCGATTGGAAAGCTCAGAGTGGCGCAACCAACCTCCGCTATCATGTTAGTGCTCTGTGTCGTACTCCGTGTTGTACTCGTACTCGAGCTCCTTGCTCGGTACTCGTGCTTGTCACGCCAGACGCTCACATGTTCTCCCCGGTTTTATTTGTAAGCAACTCTTCGTTTGATGGCGGCAGCTCCATACAACGTGACAATGAAAAGCCTTCCAATCAGAGGCGCACGCAATATGCGGTAGGTGGCATGGCCACCTTTGCAATTGCCTTTCCTACAAAAGGCTGCAGCCTGGCGCTGGCATTACTACGAGTACTCGTACGAGTGCTCAAAAGTTGGAGGTATGGCGCAGAAACAAGACTTGTTAACACACCGGTATTTCCGCATGGCTTTGGCTTCGCTTCCCCGCTTCTGTGCTTGTGCTGCTTCTGTGACTATCCGTTACAAAGGTGGCTGGCCGGAGGATGGCAGCAGAAATGACAATATGAAATGATCTCGTTTTTAGACCTTGGCAACTGTAACATTCCACACGAGCCGGCCCTTAGCATCCTGGCCCTTTTCTGTGGCCTTCTGGACGCCAGTCGTCTTCACGGCACGGTCCTCACCGACGGGCAGAATGATGTCTAGGCCGTTGTCCAGCCATAGCGGTGACCATTGCGCAGCACCACTGATCGTTGCTGCCAACTTTATGCCAGCCTCGACCTGTACGATGATAGGTGACGTGGCGCTTTCGACGGCGTAAGTCAGTCGCAGCTCATAAATGGGCGAGCGCCCCTGGCCACTGATGCCATCGTCCTCCAGCCACGTGCCCGTGAAGGAGGCCTTGACGGCCTCACCAGCTTGATTGTAAGCTAGGATTGGTGGCGGAAAGACCTCTGCTCCACGCCAATCATCGTGTGCAATGCTAGGGAATTCGGTTTCCTCGGCTGGCTTGCCGATGCGGCTCGTTGTGTTGTACCTCTTGCCTACCGGCACGATCCCCCCCACCCGGGCCAGCACGGGGATGGAAGTGAACCAAGGCGAGCCTATCTCGTGCCACTCACCAGACGCCAGCCATTGGAAGGGTGCGTTGGTGTTGACGAAGCCGTACGCCGTGGACGAGCCGGCAAGCGCCGAGTCACCCGACTTGATGGGAAGATAGATACGGGCCTTGCTCTCGCCTGGCTCATAAACCGCCGACACAAGCAGCGTGTCGCCGCACCAAAACTGTGTGTCACCCTCTAGGAGCTGCTTAGTCCACACCGCCGAGTCAGATTCATAGCCCCAGCCGGTCCAGCGCATGGGTGGCAGTGCGGTCAGGTGAGACTGTAACACCTGGGAGTACACATAGGGGATCAGCTCGTAGCGGCGCTTGACAGCCTCACGCACCAGCGGCGTTGTGAGCGGGTACTGCCACGGCTCAATCACAGCGCCCACCAAGTTGTCTTCCTTCGATGTCTTGTAGCAGTTGATAGCGAAGCGGGGCTGGTGTACACCCAACTGAACCCAGCGAACGAGCAGCTCTGGTGTTGGCTGTGGGCCTTCGAAGCCACCAATATCATGACCGAAGCACTGCTATACTAGTTAGGCATCGCATTCATAAGTACGCCTGCGCGTAAAATATGGAGAGGACAGGGAAAATCGCACGTGAAGAAGGGAAAAGCTAGCATTCAAAGAGATAGCGTTGGAGCCCTTCATTCCCTCCCAGCTGGTTACATTGTCACCACTCCAAGAGGAGCAAGCATAGCGCATAGTGCCGGCTGTGGCGCTGCGTGTCAGCACAAGTGGGCGGTCGTCTGGCTCTGCGTCTAGCAAAGTATCGTGCGAGCAGTTGTTCATCAACTCCGTATGTATCGCACGGCCCCACAGGCCGATAGCCTTGGACGAGAGTCCTTCTGGTACCGGCACATTTTCCAGGGCTAGCTCCCACTCGTCATTTGGAATGTTGTACTCGTTGTTATCGTTCCACAGAGCGTCGATACCGACATCCTTGAGGGCTTTGCAGCCATCATGCCACCACTGGTACCCAAAATTAGACGTGAAGTCGACGTGGGCGCCCTCACCACTCTCACCGCCGCCGGCGCTCCATAGACGTGCCACGCCGTGCTTGCCAGTGGATGGGTCGGTAAACAAAGCACCATTCCGGACAAGCGTCTGGTAAGAGGGGTGGCTATCCAGGATGTATGGCTTGATGTTGGCCAGCAGTCGAACGCCGTGCTTGTGGACCATGGCCGTGAACTGGCGCGGGTCTGAAAATCGATGGCGATTCCAGGTGAAGACGTTGCGTGTCCTCGGCTCCTGATCGGAAATAGTGTAGCCAGAGCTCATTTGGAAGGCTGAGACAGGAACATCGTGCTTCTCGCAGTTGCGAATGAAACCCATTATAGCGTCAGACGCCGGCGGCTCGTCCTCCATCGAGTACTTCATGCCCCCGCCAGTGTATCCCATCATGTAGCGCGGGACCAGCATGGGGTAGCCGACGACGTCGGCATACAGTCGCACGACTTCGGCTGCAGACTTGCCCACGAACAAGTATTCCTCTAGACCGCCGTTGGTCTGGCGGTGGACCTTGTAGCGACCCCACAAGCCATCGATTTCAGAGCCGACATCCCAAGTGCTGCGCGCGTGTGAAGTCGAAAAGATGCCGACCGCAGCCGTTGGGGTCAGGTGTAGCAGCAAAGGGATGTGCTTATAGAGAGGGTCTGTACGGTAGGCATCGTAGCCAAAGGTGTCGCTGGCGGTGATCTTGAAACTCCGACCGGCAAGGTTCATGGGCGCGGCCTTTTCACCAAGCCCAACGTAGACGCCATCCTTCTTGTAGCATGAGTAGTGCGCAACTCCAGGTCCGTCGACGGCATATGACCGGTAGGCCAGGTCGGTGTAGACAGGCTCCGATTCGCCATCGCGAAACAAGGATACGCGAGGTGAAGCAGTCCATTCAACCACAGCCTTGATATTGCCGATGTACATAGAGCTGCAGCTAGCTTTGAAGTTCATGCAAACAGTGGGGGTGACGGCATTTACGCCGTCGAAATTGGGCTTTAGACGAGCGGCGCTTGGAAAGGGCGGCAGCGGATGGGTTTGCGAAGTAAAGGTTGTGCGAAATATGCCTGGACGGACTGCCTCCAGAGTGAAGTAGAAAGGGTTTCCAGCGGCAGCCCCAGATCGCAGGGACACGGTAGCTGGGGAGCCTGATGAGCTGCCTGTCTCCCTCAGACCATACTTGAGAGGGACAAATTCTGTCTGGCGTGACATCCCGAGCCAGAGGTGTGCTGCATTGAGTTCTGAGGATGGGGAAGACAAGAATAAGGATGAAGGGGGAGATAGACGGGGGAGAAAAAAAAATGAGATGGGAAATGAGAGGAATAAAGAAGCTCCGAGGGAGAGAGGGGGGAAAGAAGAATGAGAAGTAGATGCGGGTTCTAAAGAAACAGAGGACGAGCTTGGCAGAGGAGCAACGAAGCCAGCTAATGCTACCACTTGTCGGACTGGAAACTTTCAAGTGGTGGAGGGGAGCATGTTAGAAGAATAAAGATGAGTAAAGAAAAGCGTGCTGGGCAAGCCAAGAAGCATTTGGCAAGCTAGAACCAAGTATTGTGACATGCGAACAAGGGGAGGAAGCGAGAGGCGAGAGGTGGGAAGTAAGATATGGTACCCATACTTATAGGTGTAGCACAGGGAAGCTGCGACGCTGAACACACACTGCGCCTTCTGTGTTGGCTCACGATTCGTGTGCACCTGCCTTGATTCGTGGTCGAGATGCAGCTACAGCTTCAATAAGTAATGCCGCTAGGCCCAGGCCAACCAATGACAGTCTGCCAAAAGAACATGTGAAGTTCTCCGGCTGCCATTGTCTTTCCAGTCTTCTATCCATTTCACGTGCAATGCGAAGTCGTGCTTTTAAAAAAACAGAGAAGAATTTCGGTTATGTAATCATATCATGACGGACAGCGATGCCCCTTTAGCTATCCTCTTCCTCCTCGAGAAAGCTCAGCCCGCTGTCGTATCGTCGCCGTTTGCGGGATGTCTCTCTCCCCTCCGCCACCGAGGAGCGGGCATCGACGTGTACGTGCTTCTTCAGCTCCGCAAACGGACCTGTGCGAACAATCACAGGTGGTGTCGAGGCTGTTCCGTCCGCTAGCAGCTGCTCGCTGAGCTGGCCGACCATCCGAGCAAGCTCCGCCCGCAGCGCGGCCACGGCTGTCTGAGAGCGGTTGTGATTGGCGTCCAGCCGACCGCTGAGGTTGGCATTGTCTAGGCGCAGCTGGCAAGCGGCGTCGTGCGCCACCTGCAGGTCCGCGTTGACCCTGTCGATCTCGTCGCGCAGCTCTGCCACACGGGCGTCATGCAGAGCCAGAGCACAACCGTGAGCCTCGTGGTCTGCCGCGGCGCCGGCCCGCAGCGTCTCGGCCTCGCCGATGGCCGCGGCCAGCCGCATCTCCATCGCATTTACGGCGACCTGCTTCTCACCCAGACTGGCCTCTAGCTGCTGCACTAGCGCCTCCAGCTCGGCCATGTCGCGCTCGTAGCTCGCCATGGCGCTCTTGAGACGATCCAGGCCGGTCTCAAGCTCGGCCACGCGCTCGTCATGGGCTGCAGCTGCCGCCACTGCATCTGCCTCTTTGCTCTGCACGACTGCTTCCAGCTCGCCAATCCGCGCGTCGCGCACGGCCACCTCGCGCGTCAGGTCATCCATGGCGGCCACTCGGGCACCCAGCTGTTGACGCAGACTGCGTTCCAACTCGTGATACTCATCAATCTCGTCATCAGCCTCACGGGCCCGACGCGCTAGAGTCCGAAGCCGCGCCAACACGAGATCTAGCACTGCCGCTCCCGCAGCCGTAAGCGGCAGCGTTATCTCGCCGGGGGTCAGGTACTCAAGTTCCAGACGAGCAGAACGGAAAGCAGCCGCCAGCGTTGTGATCACCTCGCTAGGATCCGCGCCATGATCCGCACCACGGAGGCCACTTTGGCCAGCGCTATTATCGCTATTTTCATCATCGTTCCCACCTCCTTGTCCAAAACCGAGCCCGTGCAGCCCAGCCGAGAGGTCTGCCAGCGCGGCCGTTTTGTCTGACAAGCTGCGAAGCAAGCCGGCCACGTGCTCCTCCAGCTTGTCAGCCCCACCTGTAAGGCCACTCTTGGCCAGCTTTGCGTTGAGTCGTTCCATCAGGGATTGGTGCGCCGCTACGCTCGCCTCGAGCTTGTCCATCTCGCGCTGCAACGACGCGAGCTCCTCTTGGAGCTTTTCCTTTTCTGCGTCCGGTAGCAGCACCTGTGTTTCGGCGTTAGCTTGGCACGGCGTGTTGATAGCCACCATGTTGGTTAAGGGCGAAGACGACATCATCATGTCGACTACGGAGCACCGTCTTATCGGTGTCACAGGCGTGTCATCCACTAGGACCGGGCTGGTCGGAGGTGGTGTGGGAAAGCTGCCGGAGGCAGTCGTGCATGTCGGGTGTCCTGCCGCTCTTGCCGGCCGGCTGGGCGTGCTGCTCTGGAGTTCGGCCATGGTGATGTCGCCGAAAGCCATGTCACCCCCACAGTCGAATGCCGGTGAGTGTGTGTCCAGGAAGTCGCCGTCACCATCGTTGACAACATCGTTGTCATCATCATTATCATTATCACCCTCATCATTCATTGTCGAATTAAAAGGGTCCCGGGCAGCAAGGGTCCAGTTGTAGCTGCGATGGTCTGCTTCGGGCGTCGATGGAATAAAAGATTCCGTTCGTGTTACTAGCTCTCGATGCAACTCTGCCACCTGCCGCTCCAGATCCATGATCCGGGCCGTGTCCTGGACGATGGTGTTGCCGTCAGCAACTTCGTTGTCGGCAGCATGTTTAGATGGGCTATTTTGCTGCTGCTGCAGCCGCTGGATGGCAGCGTCCTTCTCGGCTACTTCTGCCCGCAACCGCTCCAACTCTGCACGTGCTGCAGCCGCCTGTCGTCGTTTCTCTGTGTAAATCGCGTTCATCTCCTCACTGAGCCCGTTGCGGCGGAGCCGCCGCTTCACACGACCGTCCAGAACCTGGCGTAGCGGTAGAAAAGTCACATCACCGCTGAAGGGCCTGGACGGCGCATCCATGTTAGGGAGACTACGGTCTTCCATGGCTGCTGACAACGGCCGACCGGCGGCGGGGGTTGAGTGGCGCCGGCGGCGGGACGAGGATGGTGACATCGGGGTCACGCTTGCCAGCGACGTGCGCTGTATCATCGGCGTGAGACCTGTCGCCACGACTGCTGTGCCGTGTGCCACGACGACATCGTCGTCCGCAACTGACAAGACTGGTCCGGGGTCGGAGAACCGCACCTTTTTTTTGGTGCCATGGCGAAGGCTTTGCGAACGCGAGGGTGTGACCGGTGTCTGGATTTTGTTTTGCAAGGATACTCCAACCGTAAACGCCGCCGGTGATATACTGTGCCGTGTTGGTAGCCTGTTGGTGTTTCGACGCGTCCGTCTTAGAGCTATGGGGAGATCGTTGCTGTCTGCCATGGCCGAAGGATAGGGCGGTATGAAAATTGCATCAGCTGGAAGCGGTCGCTGTGGTCGTCGCTGTGGTCGTTGCGGGTTAGGGAAGGAAGAGATAATGATCTGGCAGAGTTGGCCTTTCATGTGGTATCCATCTTACCATATACGAGTACATGTGCTTCCGTGTGGTAGTCCAGGCACGAATGCTGGAGCTCGATAAGGCAGCTCATTGGGTCGAAGGAACATACGAAATGTTGGACAGGGGCCAAGTAAACAAGGCACGCACAAGGCGATCGGTCCACGGCCCACTCCGTCTCGTGTTTGGATCGCGGTCACACATATTGTCGCCGTGTTGCGGAACCCCGTAAGTGGTTCGTAACTGTGCTTCTGTACCAATATCTATGACTCCCATGAATAGGTCTTGTTTACTTTTCCCTGTTTAGGACTAGCTCCATATGCAACAGCGACGAAGCACTCCGCACACCGTCCCTCAGCCGCTAATTCGTTGTTGTAACACTAGAGTCTCGAAAACAGTGGGGTGCCTATGGGTAATTTGCGGGTGCAGATTCGCTCTCGTGCCTTCTGAACCTGTCGTTGCATACAATTGTCCTGTTTCCCAAACTGCTAATAGCTTTACAGCCCAACACAGTTGGCAACGACAACAAAATGCTGCCGAGGTTGGGTATTGTTGGGAAAACTGCGATACATTTGGGCAGACAGGCCTGTTCCGTGGCCAAATTGATCAACCTGGCCGCCCCAGGCTCTCGACTAAATTCTTGTCTGAACCTCTTGGCTACTTCTCTTCACAACTGTCTTACTTTGACGAAAGGAAATAGTTTGCCGCCACTGCTGGCCCTAACCCCAGTGCCTCCTCAAATGCCTGCCCGTCCCACCGAATTCGTTCCCACAGGCTCGTGTTCTCAGCAAAGCCTAGAGTCTTGCGGATTGTGTCTGTATCCATTCCGGCTGGCTGCTCCCAGACGAGAAATACGTATCGGTGCGGTGCACTTGGCTTTGGTGGTCCCGGCGGGGCGTAGTCTACTATGGGGCCTACGTCTGCAACCAGCGGTGTCCAACTATCGCCGTCGCCGTTGCCGTTACCCTCAGTGGATGTAGAATTTGGTGTCGCCGTGAGATCCGTCTGGAGGCCGTGCAAGATTGGACCAAGAACGGGAAATGATGGGAAGGGAGCGTCGGGGTCGATAGACACAGACAGGTAACGCTTCTGGCTGTTGATCTTCACAGAAAGTGATAGTTTAGGATCTGGTTGGGCTGCAGCGGGTGTCACAATTGTGCCTGGCCGAGTGACGGTGTCATTGGGAAACTGCATGCGCAGCTGCGATGTGGCGTTCTTCTCTTCCAGGGCCGCGACAGCCGCTGCCGCGCTGGGTCCGAGCCTGGCTGGCATTCGTGCGCTTTTTGATGAACACGTGCTTCTTTCTCTTTGTGCCGTCTGCCAAGTCTTTGAGTATATAATGGCCGGGCGCCGATACGGGCCGGGTGACGTCCTCTCTTATAATTGTTGGATATGGACGGTGGACTTACGCGACCACCCGAAATCTGCGGGCGAACACGTCGCTTTCCGGCCGTTCTCGGTACCGACACTCCTGGCCGGAGATTACTAATATCAGTAACGACACTCGAGCGCCGAACCATAAATAGCAAATTAGCTTTTTTGGGGGTCAAAGACACAGGTAATTATGCCATGAAAAATCACACTCTCCGGCTATTGAGAGCAAGTTGTCCTACACATATTAGTCTGCCCATGATCTGCGTATGGGCATCGGCTCTATTTTGTAGTTGCTATCTTCCATATGAAGCGTGTTAGCATTCTTTCGATTGACGAAGACCATCTTATAATATATCTACGAGTACGCCTTTATCCTCAGATGATGCATACATAAAATGGCACCCCTCGGAACTGGTTTTCCGAACAAAGACCAGATTTTTCCTTTACAAAAGTCATAGCACCTGAGAAAAAAGAGTTGGCACAACAATTCCCGCATAGAGATCTGTGCTCTGCCCCATATCAGAACGGCAACAGTGGTTCTACCGGCAAGGCCTGTCCCCCTCTACTCCCCCTCTACACTTAAGTGCCGCCCCGGCTGTCGTCAGATCGTCTCGGGGGTGGTAGGGATGGTGACGGTGGTAGGTCATACCAGCCCTCCCGCCGTTCCAGAAAGCTCCCCACTCTATCCTTGCGGCTGAGTCGCGCATGTCCTGTTTGCTGGCTTATAAGGTTGCGGCCGATCATCTCGTGTTCCTGATGCTGCGTTTCCAGCATAGTCAGAGATGTGGAGCCTGCCCGACTGGCTTGCGCAATACCGCCCAGGATAACAAAAAATATGATGATTACAGCAAATCCCCCATTCGACATGAACTGCAGCTCCTGCTTCCCGCCACGGCTGTTGCCGTTCCGCTCGTTGTGCCACCGCTCCCAGTCCTCCCACGTAGCATTGTTAGCCGCACTGCCTGGCCGGCTTCGCCACGACTGGTCGACGCCGCGGTGCGACGCGCGCATATTCGCCTGTCCCGCCCAACCTGCTCCGTATAAATCGTATGCACGCCTCTTGGCCGGATCGCTGAGTATGTCATTGGCAGCCACGACAAGTCGATATCGTTCAAGCATTGTCGCTGTTGACAGACCGTGGCCGTGGTCGTGGTCGTGGTTATGAGCATGGTCGAGTCTGGCTACATGGTGGTGTCGGTCGGGGTGATATAGCTTCACGAGATGGTAAAACTGCGTTTTTTGGTAGGGTGCTTCGCGGGCTTGGTCGAAGATCTCGTACGGAGTTGGGTTCTTTGATGCCGGCCAAGGCAGTGTGTTGCCGCCACTTCGGCTATGGCTATGTCTGTTGCGTATATTTCTGATGCTACCATGGTTACGAACAATGCTGTCGTCTGGTAAATGTGTTGCAAATGACTGCTGACGCGGCCGGGGTTCCAAAGAAGTGCGCAATTGCCGCGCGGGAGCCCGGGAGTAAAAGAGGAGTGGGTGGCCGCAGTGCACACTGCACCACGGACAGGCTGAAGCAGCAGACAATCTGGTGATCATAGTGAAAAGCATCGACGACTGCGGATCGAATCCGCCCATCTTAGAACATCTGCCGACAGACACGAAAGACGGAGAAAGACCGGCACATTCGCGGGACCCTTCAAGTCCCGTCTGATACTCTGCTCATGGAAAACGATTGGCCTTTCTCCTTTTAGTCGCAAGTCGTTGCGGCCACTTAGGAAAACCCCGACTTTGTCCTTTTGAGGTCTCGCCCCATAAATCACGTGTCGTACTCTACTCGTTGGCCGCCGTCACAACTCAGCTCTTTTCTCTCCGTCCGCCAACCCACCTACTCGTACCTCCGCTTCTCTGTTTGACTTTTCACACCGCGAGATCTCTTACCAACCGAACACTCAACGCAACATCGCCAAACGCCAACCAAACAATCGGAATTGTACCTTCTGAAAATACAGCTTCTCTCGACCGCCATATCCTACCTCTATGCAAAAAAAGCACCCCTGTTTCTCTCCTACTTTTCAATAAGGCTTCTCGATACCCCTCCCCAATCTGCCAGCTCAACCATCATCTAGAGCTCTTACGTGGCTCTTCTTCCCCAAATCACCTTGCTCATTACGGCGTGTGCAACCACCTTCTACTGTATCTGCTGTTACCTCACCTATAAAATCGGGCTCTTCTCTCTCCTATTTTTCTCCCTCCTACCGTAACTTGACCAAGGCCCAGGAAGCTTACGATAGAGCTCATCCTCACGGCTACGTTCCAATACATTTCGCGGCTCATCTCTTTCACCCAGGGGAGCTGCCACACCAAAAATATTATCCCAAATCTTTGAGCGATTTTACCGACAAGCACTCTTTTTCACATACACCACAATGGCGGACAGTCTCGTCGAAAAGTTGAAGTCGGCTACTCTGAAGTGAGCTCCCACTGGTCACACGGGGTTTCTAGCCTAAACCTGCGAGACACTGCTGCAAATATCTAACACGGGATTCAGTGATGACAGGAAATCAGACGACTGGAAGAGCAGCCTCAACATCCCCACAAAGGACAACCGGCAACAGACTGAGGTGAGCATTACGGCTCGTCTACTTCCTAAATGCCACACTGCCAATTCATAACTCTAATACTGACTGTCGTTTTAGGATGTGACGAACACAAAGGGCCTTGAATTTGAGGAGTTTGGACTCAAGCGAAACCTACTGATGGGGATTTTTGAGGCTGGATTTGAGAAGCCATCACCCATCCAAGAAGAAAGCATCCCTGTCGCACTGACCGGCCGCGACATTCTCGCGCGAGCAAAAAACGGGACGGGAAAAACTGCAGCGTTCGTCATTCCTGCGCTTGAAAAAATTAACCCAAAGGTCTCTAAAATTCAATGCCTGATACTTGTTCCCACTCGAGAGCTTGCCATGCAAACCTCGCAGGTCTGCAAGTCGCTGGGTAAGCACCTCAACATCAACGTTATGGTAACAACAGGCGGAACGGGGCTGCGCGATGACATCGTTCGGCTTCAGGAGGCCGTCCACATTGTGGTCGGCACACCTGGCCGGATCCTCGATCTAGCAAGCAAGAACGTGGCCGACCTCAGCGAGTGTCCCATGTTTATCATGGATGAAGCTGATAAGCTTTTGTCGGCGGAATTTACACCAGTTATAGAACAACTGCTGCAATTCCATCCGAAAGACCGCCAGGTCATGCTCTTCTCAGCAACCTTCCCTCTCTCCGTCAAAGACTTTTCGGACAAAAACATGATCAGCCCCTACGAGATCAACCTCATGGACGAGCTCACACTCCGGGGCATCACCCAGTACTATGCGTTCGTGGAGGAGCGCCAGAAAGTCCATTGTCTGAACACCCTTTTTTCGAAGCTTCAAATCAACCAATCAATTATATTTTGCAACTCGACTAATCGCGTCGAGCTGTTGGCAAAGAAAATCACCGAGCTCGGCTACTCCTGTTTCTATAGCCACGCCAAAATGGCACAGCAGGCACGAAACCGCGTTTTTCATGACTTCCGCAACGGCGTGTGCCGAAATCTAGTCTGCTCCGACCTTCTTACACGAGGAATCGACATACAGGCGGTCAATGTTGTGATCAACTTCGACTTTCCCAAAAATGCGGAGACCTATTTACACCGCATAGGCCGCAGCGGGCGTTACGGCCATCTCGGATTGGCCATCAATCTGATCAACTGGGATGACCGCTTAAACCTCTATAACATCGAGAGAGACCTTGGGACAGAGATTCAGCCAATTCCGGCCACCATTGACAAGAGCTTATATGTGTACGAAAACCCTGAAAGCATCCCTCGCCCTATTGCAACATTGGCCAAACCTACACCTTTCCCTGCCACGTCCGGTCCGGGCCCTGCCGACCAGCTTCAGACGGCTACGCAGCCAAAGGCGACCCAGGCCCAGCCGTCGCTCCCCCAAGCCCAGGGTGGATGGCAACAAAGCAGTTACGGTGGCGGTACGCAGCGGGGGAGCTTTCAGATGAGAGGCCAGCCATCTGGCTCAAGAGGCGGCCGCGGCCGTAATGGCTACCATGGCAGCAGAGGTCATTACAATGGTCGTGGTGGCCGGGGCGGACAGGGCGCTCCACCAGTCCAGCAAGCCTAAATCCTGAGCGTGTCTTATCTGCAGCAATTTGTTGGAATGAAGCACCCATATTGCACCGATGACAGTATGCTTCAATATTCCCTTGTTTATCTGTATATATTCTTTTGTTTCACCCACTTGCTGTTGTTCTTCTCCTCTGCAATGGCTGCAGTTTTTACGACGACTGTTACTTTCACAAAGCGAGGTTTTTGGGATAGGCGATGCTGCTTGCTATGCCCACTATCCCTAGCTGGCCTTGCCGGGCTGGTTTATGTGCTATTTCGCACATAAGCCAATTTCGCCCTCAACACAAAAGATTAGGACGTCTACTTCCGCCTCGCACAACTTTTCTTTTTACCGTCCATCTCTACCATTTTTACTGAATAGGACATGACTCTACGACATTTTCAATTTTCAAGGACACACCCACCCTTAAAAGCGAAGAACAACACGAGAACACCGCTTGGGGCAAAGGAAGCGTGATCTTAACGCTTTTTGCGAAACACCCTTCTGGCATTTTTTTTTGCATCTTGGGGGTTAACGGATAACTTCTGAACGTCAGCAAAGGAAGAAAGGAATCCTAAAAGTCCGCTGTGAGGGTTTTTGGTGTTTGTGTTTGGAGATGGAGTGGGGGTGGCGTTGTTGAATTTGTTTCTGTGATTCTTTGCTTCACCAAGCAAATGCATAACAGACATGGTATTTGGAGTTGGGCGTTGATTTGTTGCTAACTAAATGGTGTAAACCAGCATGGTTCATTGCTTATGGCGTTGGAAGACTGGCTCTTTGGAACAAAGCAAAGCGAGGCTCGATGTGAGACGTGGCATCAGTGTAAAAGGCAGAGGGCGGAAGGCAGCTGGAAAACGACTATTAGCAGCGAACTGTTATATGCTTTGAAGTGGACGAAGGCTTGCTCCTCAATAGGACGAGGGGATTTACGGCTGACAGGCATTGACTGCCCCAGGTTGAGGAATTTCGGGCCAGATCAGTTGTTTAGCCAAGCGTGTGGCTTGGCAAAGGGTATATGGGCTTCCGTCAGGGGCAGCTTCGGTGAAATTCGGGAACGCCCGGCGCAAGACGACGATATGCTCTGGGCTTCTGCTCCCTGCTAGGCGTTGAGGTGGTCATGAATGGCGCAGTCGACCCTATTCACGTAACAGTGAATAGCTCAAATCATGCTCGAGTATGTGTGGATGTGGCACGCCAAACGTCCTCCACAAAAAAAAGAAGAAAAAAAAGGAAAAAAGAGAAAGAAACAAAAAAGAAAGCAGAGAAAAAAAATCAGAAAATAGCAGAAAAAAATTAGAAAAGAAACGCAAAAATGTATTCGGGAGTCTGCAGGAGGGTTTTCGTTTCTTATTCTTATCAGCCTGTGTTTATCTTGTTGCAGAGGTAGATTGGAAAAAAAAAGAGAAAAAAGAAAAGAACACAGCATAGCTTTTACTTGCAGCAGGAAGCCGGTGGCATTGAATAGTCTGGTGGTATGCATCACTAACAACATCCTCGGAGCAGGACTGTTTTTCAGTTTCAATTCCATTGTCAACTCAGGTAGCTAAAATCAAGTATACGCTCTTTAGTTTCTCTCCCGCAAACTTTCAATCAAAATGTGACGCATAGAAGTCACAGCAGCATACATTTGACTAATTGCCAAGTAACACAACGTAGGGTGAGCGATGATGCCTTAACCCCTAGTGAGTCTCCCAGCACACTGCTGCACTTTAACGACGTGCAATTGCATTGTTGCGAAGAAACGAATGGCAAGTTGTATAGATGGCTCGATGAGCCCTGTGATTCTCAAAGAACGCCGCCCATTATGCAAAACAGATCACGGGTGCACGGAGACCAGACACAAAAAAAAGGTGCGTGCAGCAGGTGAGGTGAGGCATTTGCGAAAACTATAGAACGATGGCGACAATGGCAATTGCGCCTCCCATAAATCCCACGATAAGCGGCGATATGGGAGAGAATGTGAGACTGCCAGCTGAAGATCCGGATGCTATTGAGCTTGATGAAGATGCAGTGGTCGTGATACCCGAATCTACAGAAATAGTCCCAGATGGGATGGGGTTGGTAGTGGCCGTGGCGGATGCGGCTAAGATTTCCGAGACGATGATGGCAGAAGCTATAGCGATCTCAGCACTCGCAGGGCTATCGTCAAAGGCAACGCATATGTCGGCAACCCAGTCGCCAGCATCTGACACATCGACAACATTAGCAAGGGGTAAGACAGTGGCCGAAACTGCAATAGAGACAAAGAAGAGACAAGGATATACCGATCGAGTCGCTGCCATCGCAGTACTTTCCCACGCAGATGCCCATTTTGACGACAAGCGAGTTGGGATTATCGCAGACGCAATCAAAGTCACCGGCCGAACAGCCCGAGTCAATGCAAGCGGCGGCGTAACAAAGATACGCGCATGGTTCTGCCTCCTGGGCTATTTGTGGCAGTGTGGTGCCAGTGATGCTGATCGTCCCGGCAGTTGTTGTGCTAGCGGTTATGCTGAGAGACGACGTATATGCGGTGCCTGTGGTCGTACTGTCACTGGCAGCAGTTAAAGACGCAATAGCCAAAAGAATCGGCGCAATCAGGCCTGAGCTGCGATGTACCATCCTCGATGATGTTGGTGTTTGTCTTTTAATGGTGTTTATCTAACGGGCGTCCACTAACGTCTTCAAGATACTGCCGGGTGTGTTGTGGAGTTGTTACAAGCAAATGAGATGATGTGGATAAAACAACATGATCTGGAGTGGAGAGTTTTTTTTCACTTGTTGCTTTTCTTTAGAAGGGACGGGTATGGGCGCGTGTATGTGAACGAAATTCAACCTCTGCTCCTTCTCCGACGGCTAGAGGAATATAACATGGACTGCTGTCGTCGGGTTGAAAGTTACCGGCCAAAATGAGAGCCTAAACTAAAAGATCACGCAGAAGATCGCGCAGAGACGAGTCAGAGGGCGAAGTGCTCGTGCAGTGGTGTCTTAGTTGGTGTTTCGTTGTCCCAGGAATCGAGTCGCAACAGACGGTAGATTTGGCCCAACAGATTGCAGTAAAGAGATATGCCGAAATACAGACCTTGGGCACGATTGGCGGTATGTGATTTCAGCACATGGCGCGACGGAAGGAGCGGTGTCAAAGACGGCGTGATACAGAAGATTGGTCGAGACTGGCGGCAAGTGTTTGGACTAAGAAAAAGGCACCAGCAAAGATAACGAAAGAACTCCGAGAGGCTGTCAGCAAAGACGGAGTGTGTCCTCGTATCTGACCATCTGTAACTCTGGTTTTTGTAGGCTCAGATGACGTTTTTCGCAGGAGAGCGGCGACCAGTCCGCTGGCGGAATATTATATGTTATGGCCGAAATAGAAAGAAAAAAAAGGCGAGGTAAGGAGATGACACAGCCCCCAAAGGAATGGCATGTCAGCAGTGTGACGTCAGGATGGGATGCAAGACAAAGTTGACAGAAAGAAAGACAGAGCGGCAAAAATGATTATACATATTAGTAGTAAACAAAAACAAGGAGCAAACAGAACAGCATTTCGGGAAAAGAAGGGGGTCCCAAACTATCTGTTTCTGGCAAGATAAGTGGGTACCTTGCATTAAACGCTATAGGACACAATTTCAGTTCGAAAAAGCGGCACTGCACGGAAATTCGAAACGCCTTTGAGTTTGAATAAGACATGTCGAAGTGTACGCACCAAGTCTGATCTGACTCTGCGCCACGCGTCACGTGAAGCACTGCCACCTCCCGTAGTAGGGATTGGAGATGTCGCGCACCAAATCTAAGTACAGGGAGTTTCTCTCCCTTTTGAATCTAAGCGATTTGACACCAGATTCTGACAAAATAGAATATCACTGGTGGAAAGGGGAAGCCCTTGGGGAAAAAACAGCGTGTAAGCGCCTGGCATTATTTCACGCATGATCGACGCTATTTTAAGATATATCTCATTTAGGTTGGAGGCAACATGAACAGCAATACAGCGTTTAAGACATGCCCAAAAACGTCCGAAACATTGCACATCAGGCACAATTCCCTAGACAGTTGCCAACTCCAAATAAATTAATATAAAAAACTACTCTGTGCCACCGCTCGCTCAATTCCACCTGTCATGCTAGCCCATCAGTCGCCAGCAACATTTTCTCCACAATTTTAGGCCAACGTATCATTAAGGGTAGCAGATAGAGCTAACAATCTGCAAAAACAATGTAGCTCAAAACAGCTTAAGCAACGGTGGCCGCATCAGTTGGCGGAAGGGCCTCGACCTTCCTACTAAGGCCGTGCTCTTGCTGGAAAGTCGTCGTGGGCTTCCACTTGCTGGACGTGCGTGGAGTGGTCTCTTCGAGCATCTGGTCGACCTGCTCCAGAGTGAGCCCCTTGGTCTCGGGGATGAGGAAGTAGGAATACACAAATGCAGCGGTACAGAGACCGCCCCATATGAAAAAGACGCTAGACTTGAGGTTGCCCTTAGATTCGCCGACCATGTACGGGGTGATAACAGCGATAATGGTGTTCCACAACCAGTTAGAGGCAGTGGACAGGGCGACACCGCGCGATCGGATTGGCAGGGGGAAGATCTCGCCGATCATAATCCAGGCGCCGGGGCCCCATGTAGAGGCAAAGAAGAAAACGTAGATGGCGATGAAGGCAACCTGGGCGTTTACTGCTGGAATGTTGTTGGCAATGGTCTTGGAGGCGTCAGACGGGTCAATGTGAGTATGGTTGAAGCCGACTGTCACGCCGACAATGGCGACGATGAATTCGCAAATCAGCATGCCCAGAGCGCCCCAGATGAGAATGGTACGGCGACCAAAGCGCTCAACGGTCCAGAAGGACAGCGGAGTGGAGCAGACATTGACGAGGGTGAAGATCAATGACATCAGGAAAGTGTTTGAAATAGCACCAGTGGATTTGAGGAAGGGCGTGGAGTAGTAGAAGATAAAGTTGATACCGGTCCACTGCTGCATCATCTGCAAGGACGTACCCAGGATGGTACGGCGCAAGTTGGACTTGGAATGCCACAGGCTGCCCGTGAAGCAGTGAACCCAGCTCTGTGCCCAGGTAGTTGTGGGCATGAGGCTACGCTCATACTCCTCGTTGGCAACAATCTCGTTGAGCTCGTACCGAATGTAGTCAGACTCGCGGGGCTGGCCACGAAGGCGCGACAGCGCGGCAGCAGCACGGTTCAGGTCCCCCTTCTTGACAAAGTAGCGAGGCGAGTCGGGCAGGAACATCAAGCCGGTGCCGAGGATGAGGGCCCAGGCAAACTGAATGCTGATGGCGATGCGGTAGGCGCCGGTGTCTTTCCGGTTCTGCGTAGCATAGACGACGCAAGCCGCCAGTAGCAGGCCGATGGTAACGCAAAACTGATAGCCAGCGACGAGGGCACCGCGGACTTTGCGAGGGCAGATCTCGGACATGTACAGGATGACAATGGCGGAGACAAAGCCGACACCGAAGCCAGCAATCAGACGGCCGGCGACAATCTCGCCGAGGTGGTCGCTGCCAGCACCAGTGGTCATCTGGATGACGACGCCACAGGTGTAGATCAGGCAGCCCAAGATGACGGTCCACTTGCGGCCAATGTAGTCCGCTAGGTCGCCACCGATTAGAGAGCCAAAGAAGGTGCCGCAGGAAAGGATGGAGACAATCAGAGATTCATGGCTGTCACGCAGGGCAGTAGCGTTAGGGCCCTCGATGGTGTGAATCCACATGTCTACACCGTTGATGCCGTTGATATAGCCCGAGTCATAGCCAAAGAGGATACCACCAAAGGAAGCGAACGCGCACATGGCGTATGCCTTCCAGGTGACAGGGGCTTCGACTTTCTCGACCTCCTGGGAGACATCATGGTGGTGCTCAGCACCTGCGGCTGCGGCCTCTTTTTCGAGGCCAGACATATCGAGGGCCGGATGCGCAATATGTGGTGGACTGTGGTACTGGTAGGACAAAGGGGGGCAGAGGGGGGAGACAGGCAATGAAGTGTTTGTAGGACTTAAATTATGGGAAAAGGGCCGAGAAGGGAGATTGATAGAGGTGAAGTTGAAGTTGGGAACTCTGAGAGGGAGGGCAGAGAAGATCAGGGCATGGAACGGGGTGACACGTCCGTTATATAAACTTTTTCTTGTATCTGTCGTTTCTCCTCCTAGGCAATCCCATAAATACGTCGGGCACACAAGTCTGCATGGGGTGGTGTCTCATGGCTGTCCTTTTTTCCGGGCCAGCTCTGTCTTCCCCCAGTTTACTGCATGGTAGTATCAGTCGTTCACGACGGGGATGGGGTGGCACGAGATACTCTCCACAATGGCAAGTGCCACAGACGCACCTTCCCTGCGATGTCTCCATACACGCCCTGGTCGGTAAGACCGAGACGGGGCGGCCATCCACATGGTGGCTTCCGGAAAGAACAGGGGGGTGTCGTTTAGCTCAGATTTTACGCACAGGTACGAGCCCAAGCCAGTTTCTGCATTTGGGGCTGACATAAAGACTACGAAATAGCCTTCCTACGAAAAGCGGGTGTAGCTTATAGACTCAGATCAGTCAGCAGGAATGCCCGTTTTCAGTGGTCATGGGAACGCTGTGAACTCAATTTTTAGAGTTTTCCTTTTTATTTGTTTGTGGGGTACCACTGCGTCCTGCGGGCACCAATCAAATGTGCCTGAAAACCCTGTGTCGACGCTCGCCCTTTGCTCGTTGGGCGCGCTCAAGACGGGACAGAACGTCGTAACGTCGTATACTTCTACTACTACTATGTGCATATTTTGGTATGAATTCGTGTGCCTGACTCATTTACGAGGTAGAAAAACAGTAACGTTTTAAGTATCTCTCACCTTTCCCTCCAGGGGATACGATTGCTGCTAGCCACTAGCGGATGCCACTGCTTCTTTTCCAGATTACTTGGCCGCCTCAAGCGAATACGGACCGTTTCTTTTTTGGAGGGGGGGAGGGAGTAACGCGGGGAGAAGGGCTAGCAAGGATGGGGAAGGCGACAAGCAAAGGAGAGTCTAGATAGCGATGTAGAAAGTCCCCGCGAAGGAGACGGTCGATTGGGTCGTCCTCCCCATTTCTTTCCCCATCGTTTCTCCAGAATCCTGTGACACTGTGGGGAGGGTGTCCCATTAGCTGAAAATACACTCGTCTGCCATGCCTCGGGGATACAGCCAAATGGGCGTTTGTCGGTGGTATTCTTAGCGCACTAGCAATTCTCCTTTGAAGGTCGATCCTGCACCGGCACATTACTACGATTTGTGGTGCACTGCAACTGGCCAAAAGACCAGTATTGATGTGCTGCTTCCGTCGTCCTTGCTGCTTGGCGGTGACGAAATCTGACACATGATCTCTGTCAGCCTTGGTCTCTGTGCCGCTTGCGTGCTCTTTACTTTGCCTAAGAAGTTGAGTACTTGTACTTGGAACAAAACTGACGCTACGGAACAACATCTTCTGCCCAATGCATCATGGTCATTTTCCCGCATTGAAGGGTTCCCGATCTTGAAGCGACAGCAAGGCTGCCCCTGGTTACTTCCGCCTGAGTGTTCCGTAATGCATATTTCTCAAGACAGGCATACTATGTCTGGAAAATAACCCTGTGACTCGAAAGACCTTAGCGCTCGTACAACAAAGAAGGTTAGCCAATTGAGAAATTTGTAACAATGAGAAAGACGCTTTGCATGTAAAGACACTGCACAATTATATGGTGTTGACAACCTGTCGTGCCAGGTCTCCCTGACCGACATTGCGCCGGCAGGCCGCGCCATGACACCGCCTAATACAGTAGGTTTTTTTGGCCTAGGCTGAGGCCGCCCTACACTTTGGGTGTTAATATGTGCTGCCACTGTTCATGGCACCAGCCGAGGTTGCACCGACGGGGAGAGCCCCTGCGGGTGTGGCTGCTTCTGTTCACTGTAGCCGAGCCGTACAGCTACTCGTAGGCCTTTTGCCGTTGGGCCGTTTAGCAGATTGCATCCTGGCGCTGGTTTATCCAGTCGAATCAGAACGAGAAGGCGCGGCGGGACGAGCCTACGCATGTGAGCAGAAGCCCAGATCCAGACTTGCTTACACTATTATCCACGCACATGATCCTGTAGCCCTTACTGCTCAAAAATAATCGGCCCGTCTGCAGTGGCTGTGGGGTCACCGTACTGCATATGCATGCCCAGAGTAAGCTTGAATTTAGTGTACTGGGGGCCAACTGAGCCCCCAAAACCATTTTGCTGTGTTGAATGAGCCGTCATTAACCTTCTGCGAATTCTGTACAGATCAATTCGTCACATGCTCTTTTCGGCCAAATCCATCACCAAATTTTTTTTTGTTCCCTGCTCTTTTTTGCTCTCTATTAATATTCGATCTCGTAATTAGGTCTCGCTTACGCAGCACTCCCTACGGTTGCGGACAAGCGCTTTACTTCCTGGCATTCTCTTTTCAACCGAGCTAACCAAAGTAGCCACTGGTGAGTTAACCAGAACTACCATGTGTCCCCACCTACAATATTTTAGCGTTTCCAGCAGGATCACTTCAGTGGCCGGCTCACATGTTCCAAAAACCGTTCTTGTGTCTTGCTGTCATTTTGCGTGTCTTTTGCCGATACCATACAAAAGCACTAGCTAGCTACGATGCTTCAAAATTGCATTCTATCTTTGCTCGCAAATTTTGTCTACCCCTGCGCATAGTATACATGGTATTCAAAAAGACTGGTTCTCACCTGTAAGAGTTGGTTGTGTTACATGTTGTGGGAATTTCCGAAGCCAATTTTCTACGTATAGTCGGTAGCATTTAATACAAATCCAGTTCGAAGTCCAAAGATTAATACTAGGCCTGTAATTAGACCACCCTCATTCTACCGGTACTTCAAAACCCTTTGTCCCGATCACTATCTCTACGCAGGACCGCAGCTTTGTGGGTAAAATAGTCAGAGTACTTTAACTAACTCTATGCCATGTCTCCTGCACCTATTTTTTTTTACGTTTGAGCTCTAAGGAGTTAATAGATATTTGCAGTTATGAAGCCAGTTTATGTTTCTACTACTTTAC
>JRUC01000300.1:0-25645 GCA_000806385.1 Leptographium procerum
CTTTACCGCCGCCGTCGAAGTCGTCCTTGCAGCTGCTGCTGCTGCTGCTGCTGCTGCCGTCATCGCCCGTAGTCGCCGCGCTACCCATTCACCCACCACCATCACTCCCCGCAGATCGCCCTCTGCCGTGCTCTCTGCCCCGCGCCTTGACTCCTGTCCGCCAGTCGCCATGCCCCATGCCGCCTCGCACAGCTTGCGTGCCGCTTCTTTCTCGCACGCGATGCCCTCCTTCTCAAAGATGCTCTTGAGCCGCACCACCACCGTCTCCGCCGACGGCTTGCCTACGTGCACCACCTCCGCTAGTCCCGACTGCCGTAGCGGCCGCAGCGACGGATGGTACACGTCGTTGCATATCAGGATCAGCGGCCGCATCTGCCGGAAGTCGTCCTTCTTCCTCTTGTTCCGCGCCGTCGAAGCCGTCCCTTCCACTGCCGACCCTGCTGCTGCTCCTCCACTGTTTCGCTGGTCCACCAGCACCAGGTCGATCAGCGCCTTGACAAACCCACCCTCGCCCGACGCCCCACTGCCCCCCACAACACCATCCACCTCGTCCACGATCACACAGACCGGCCGCGCAACCTTGATGGCAGGCCCTGTCTTTTCATATACCTGTGCCGTCGACGCTGCCAGTAGCGAGAATGCACCTCCCGTTTTTGTTGCTGCTCCTGCTGCCCCCACCGCCCCTGCTCCTCCTGCTCCTTCTCCTGCTGCTGTTGCTGCCGCTGCCGCTGCAGCGGCCTTTGCTTTTGTCACCGGCCGCGACGTCGCGTGCTCGACCGTCTTGACGCTCTCCGTGCCCAGGCTCGTCCGGATTCGACCGTTGACCACGTCCCGGCTGCGATCGTCGCTCGCGTTGATCTCCAGCACCTCGTAGCCCGCCTGCCTCGCGCACACGTGTGCCAGCGTCGTCTTGCCGAGCCCTGGCGGCCCTGTTAGGATCAGGATTTTGCGGTGTGCTCTCTCCTCGTCGCCCGGCTGCTGCTGCTGCTGCTGCTGCTGCTGCTGCCCGCTGGCAGTCTTGTTGCTGACTGGCCGCCGCCGAGCCTTGGCTGCGTGCGGAAACACTACCGGGTCCCACCGCTTGAGCCACCTCAGCACCAGCCGGTTGGTCAGGTCGTCGCCCACCAGGTCCATAAAACTGCGCGCCCGGTACTTCTCCGTCCACAGCATCGTAGACCGCTTCTTCTTGCCCTTCCTTGGGCCTTCGGTGTCCGTGTGCGCTTCCACAGAACGCATTGGCTTGTTGGTAGACTCTGCTTGCTGACTCTGCACCTGCACCTGCGCCTGCGCCTGCGCCTGCTCTCGCTCTCGCTCTCTCTCGCGCTGCTCACTCTCTTTCTTCTTCTCTCCCAGATCCTTCTGGGCTCCATCAATCAGCTCGTGGATGTCGATGCCGTAGAAGCTCCGCTTGGCCCGCCCCTCTTTTGTGCGCGATCGTGCCGCCACCATTGCCTCGTATGGCACCGCTTTCTGTGGCTTTCGCTCTCGAATCGGGATAGACTGCCCGGAGCACGTCTGGATGCGGAACCGTCGTGGCAGTTCGGGCTCGAAGAGCAGGCTGCTGGGACCGGATCTGAACAGCAAATCGTAGCGGTCTTCCTCTCTCACTTGCTCCTGAGACTCGTCCGGGATCACCTGCGCGTCTGGGATAGGTGTGTCGTTGTCATCGTCGTCGTCGTCGTCTGCATCAGCTAAGCTAGTCGCCGCTGCTAGGTGGCTTTTTGTAGCGGGCTCGCTCAGGGCTGAGGACACGCCGGTCTCGCTGGCCTCCTGGCCCGCATCATTGCCGCTTTCATGCCCTATCATCCGTTTTTTGGCCGGCGGCGGAAGACTACCCTCGTATCTTTTCTCCTCGTCGTTCCCCTCGTCTTCCGAGTCTGAGTCGTCATCCACGAATCCGCCTACTGCCCGCTTTCGTTGTCCCATTGCTGAAGAGGCCATTGGTGTGGTGTCTGTTGCAGACGACGAGGCTCCACCAAGCGAGAATCCGCCCGTGGGCTGTGAAGCTGTTGCGAGCATCTTGCGTATGGAAGGAAGTGATTGGCGGCTCGTTCGTTCAGGCGAAGAAAGACGAAAGCGAGGCTGGTACGTAATCAACCAAGACTATCTTGGAGCATCGTGGCATGCCTGCCCTCAGCGATTTGTTGTCTTGATTAGGGTTGGCCAGAGTGGAACGGGGCTGCAGTCCAAACGCGTATTATTGTCCCGTACAGCAGCTACTAGACGCGTCCCACTTACACCGACCCAAGACGCGTTGATCAGTCATGTGATGCTTCACGTGAACAGCTGAGAAACACATTCGTACGGAGCGAATCTACGGTGTACAAATCACAAGTACTCGTATTCGTATCTTTTCTAATTGCGCAGCTAATAAGTCCACACAACATTTCCGCAGCACTGCTACCTAATCTACCGTACAAGTTCACTTCTTCAATTGGGCAGAATGGATCTTTGTTTACTAGAATTGCTCTAGTTATATAGTTTGGGGCGAGGGGACAGGAAAGGATATGAGTGCCTACAGATCGAATTCGCTTCCTCCCAAGCTTCCATATCGTGTAAGGGAATAGACAGCCAAAGGGCTCCTGCTTGGTGAGCAGATGCTTTTGGTAGCTAAAGGGGTATGTCCAAAGTACAACAGCAAGGGAGCAAAAATAAAAAAAATAAAAATAAAAAATAAAACCCAGAGGACAAAGTAACGACAGCGTCAATAAAGAAACAACAAATCGAAACAATGGAAATATGTGGGCACTGTGGAGGGAAGCCAAACTACCCAGACAGGCGAGTGCTCAAAAAAGTCGGGCGAAATTATGAAAAGGCGGGAAAATAAAACAACACAGAAACTCCGATATCAAAAAGTGGCGGCCTCTTTCACCGTCACCACGCCGCCCCTTTTCATTATAAAAAACCCAAACCCTGTAACCTCTCCATTCGTTTGGACTTATAACATGCCCATTACATAGGGAACAAGAGCACTGCAGACACGTCAGTTGTTAATATCGTGGGCAAATCCAGTGACGGAGGGGAGAACAATCTTACCCAACTGCAAGGGTGGCGCTGACTCCCAGAAGTGTCCGGTTCCGTACACGTTCCTTGCGTAGCTGCACCTCGGTCTTCACCTTCTTTGCCCTTGGCTGATCCGGTGTGGCTACCTCGCTTCCGTCCTTCGCCTCGGTTTTTGCGTCTTTCGCATCGTCCACCGCGGCTTCGTCCGCCTTGCGCTTGCCCTTCTTGCTAGAGTTGGATGACCCGCCCGCTTCTGCGGCCGCGGCCTGGACCATTTCTTTTGCTTCAGCCAAAAGACGTACCGAATCGCCAGGCGACGGCGGCACACCCGAGAGCAGCGGATTGATGGCGGCAGTGACAGTCTCGGGCTTAGCTTCAAGCTTGACCTCGGGTTTGGCCTCGGGCTTGACCTCAGTCGGGCTAGCGACGAAAGTTTTCATGTCCTTATCGGCGCCGGCGGCGGCCTTTGCTTTGAATGACTTGGATGACTTGGTTGGCTTGGCCGGCTTGACGTCTTCCTCCTCTACGGACGGCAAGACAACCTGCGCCTCCTTCGGTGCTGCTGTCGAGTCGCCATTTGCGAGGCCTGCAGACAACGGCGCGGGGGTGCTTTCCGTGCTAGCAGCAGATGCCTCAGAGGCCTGAGACGTAGAGGCGGAGGCGGCAGTAGCAGCAGCAGTGGCAGACCTGGCAGTCCTCTTGCGAGGGCTCGCAATGGCGCGTGGCTTTGTCCCGGTCGACTTGGTGGGGCTAGCAGAGCGACGGGACCGAGTGCTGCGCGGGAGCGAGGTTGGCGTTGGCGGAACAAGCGACGGATGGCTCAGGGCGTGCTTCGGAGGCGCCTTTGGAGGCTTCTTGCCTGGGCTGCCAGGGGGCGCCGAGTAGGGGATGTCGGCGACATCGAGAAGGGCACGGATCCAAGGGACAATGCCGTAGTCCTCCGCCAAGACGAGAGCGGCCTCGGGCGGAACCCACAAGTTGCCCGCAGTTTCTTCCGGGCTCGTAGTTGGGCGAGACTTGATGTACCTGCGCTCCTCCTCCTCGTCCTCAATCTCTGCGTAGGGGAAGGTGGCGCGGAACATGCCCGTGGCTGATACGTAGCCATCACTGCTGCGACGCATCAAGAAGTAGCTGTTCGGGCTCGGCTTGAAGATGCCAGACACGATGCCCTTGGGCAGAGGCGCGCGGAGGTGTGCATAGTCGAAGTCAGTCACGGTGGCGCGATCGACATTGCCGTTAGACGCAACAGCAACCAGGCGCGACGAAAGCGGCGTCTGGCCAAGGCGGCGGCGCGCGACTAGTTCATCGTCTGTAGAGAGGAAGCGAATTGGTAAGCGCTCTGAACACATTTTTTTTCCCCTTCCACTTGTCACGTCACGTTTATCATCGCTCGGCGTCACTTTTCCCTTATCCCTTCGGTGTGCCGTCCCGCCCAGCACCCGTTGTGCTACACAATTGCCACAATGACCACCCCCCGGACAGACGATGAAAAGGACAATCGCAAATAAGGAAGAGCCCAGTGAGGGGTGGCAGCTCTTCGGATTGGAGAGGATGGGAATTGAAGAGGGGAGAACTAACGTTCGGGAATGTCCTGGACGAGAAGGGCGTTCTTCGTCGCGGGAAGAACTCTGGATGGAGCCATTCTGAAACAACGAGGCCGTACGGAGGCGAAGTCGATGCGATTTCTCGGAAGAAAGAGCTGGGGCGTATGCGACACTTGGGCAAAAAGTCGCCGTGTCGCTGGGTATTTGCCGCTGGATGGCTTTCGCTATCGCAGGTCGGACGCTGTTGGTCGCAAAGGCTTGTCAGCGCGAGACGGACATGGACGCGAAGGATGGGAGTACAAAGTACACGCAGAGACCTACCTTTTTGTTGCTGGAAAAAATGGGTGGTTGCTGGGAGGGAAGGGAAAAAAATGCGCGTCGTCGCGACCAGAGAAAAAAAATGGCAGGGATTGTAAGAGGGAAAGTGAGCCGGGGAGCCGGTGGAGAGAGGCGGAAGAAGAAATGAGAGCAGACTAGTATACGAGCAGAGAGCAGGAGGAGGGAACGGTATTGGGCGGGTGGCACCTGTCGCAGAACGCGCGACTTGCGACCGGAGCGGGCCCAGCTTTTCCAGCTGCGTGTCCAGTCCGACTACATTATTATTACTAGGGCAGGTGAGAACGGAACTAGGAGAGATCGTAGGAAGGTAGGCGCCAAAAAAGCAGTAACGACAGGAGCGTCCATGCGCCGTACTACTCCGTATTAGAACGGACTGTGCACTGCAGAGGAAGGGACGCGGCCAATCGATCTGTATGGGTTCGGTTTTGGAGGGCAGAAGAGTCCACGTGTTTGAAACGATTGTTCTTTCACGAAGAATTTGCCAGTCATGGTACCTGTTCAATAGCTAAATTACGTCGCCGTGGCGCAATCTCTGTCGTGCCCGAAGCTATCCAATCTGCTTGGACATTTGCGTGATAGCCGAGCCCGCAGAGATCTAACAGCAGATTCTTGAAAGGGGGCATTATACTTTTGTACGAATGATGAATGAATACCTAATAAATATCGAATATGACACCCTGAGGCTCAAAAGAAAGACAAAAGCCAGTTTTCAGGGGATGGCACTTGGCGGTTCGACCAGAAGGGGAAATGGCAAACGAGGGCAGCTGTTACTGAGCAACGGCTAGCGCCTAATAAGAAAGATACATAGTACGAGTACACATGAGACCCCCCCACAGCTAGCTGTTAGCCTCAGCATGGCTGAAGATATGAGTGAGAAGTGAGGACCGCGCTGCTTGTCTTTTGCTCTTCTCGTCCCAAAACTGCCACGCGCATGCTGATGTTCGAGACAGGCGCACCTCTGGCAGATCCCATGAGGGCGCCCTGCCTCTCTGCCAGTATATTATCTTACGTAGTATGTAGCGAACCACACGCCTGGACTCGAACGGCTGGCAGATGCGACAGCAGATAGATGCCCTGTGCTCACCGCCCCGGTCCCTGTAACGCAACGGCAAACGTGCCTGCCCCACCAATGCATGTAAGAAAATCAGGAAAGAACGAAACAAGGAGACAGCCCCTCATCGGCGGAGTAGATAAATACGGGAACGGCCTTTTGCTGCGAGGAACCTACTCGTAGAAAGAGTTGTAGTTAATATACAAAGAATAATAGTGTGACTATTTCTGGCTCCCGTGCTTGAGACTCCAACTAGCAAATCGACCATTTCTTTTTACTCGACCGATACCCTTTTTAAACAGCAAACATGGCTTCCCAGGAGCTCGACAACGAAGATCTCCACGAGGAGACGCCGGGCTACAAGCTGTCGCAGCCCAAGCAGAGTCTCGCCGAATACCAGCAGATGGGTACGTTAGTGTGATGAACACATGTGGTCGTGTCTGAATTGCTATTTTCCGTTCCCCTTTTAGTGACCCCATCTGTCGTTCTTGTGAAGTTGAGGACGACGAAGAACCAGCTGTTTCACCCTTGACCAGAGCAGCAGCAGCAGCAGCAGCGACAACGGCAAGAGCCAGACCTCACCAACAGGCAGCATGTGGCACCTTCCTCGGCCGTATCTTCCCCAAGGCGGTGACAGTGTTAAGAGTCGACGAGCCTTCTCGGATTCTCTTCACGTTTGCTTCACGTTTGCTTCACCCACAACCAGCAACTCCTCCGTGCTCGCATGGGCAAGTTCGCCAGCTGGAGAGCCAATTCTCGCCACTAGCTATCCTCTCCACATTCTACACCCGCTCTTCATTGCATTATTCACCCAGCAGACCATACTCATATAAATCGTCGTCTTCTGGATGCCCACAATGAGTGCATCTGGCGTTCAAGACGGCTCCGTCTCGCTCGCTGTGCCCGCCCCACCACCGCCCTCACCAAGGCGCGATGTCTACTCACAGCTGAACACCCCCGTGACGGCCATTGATCTGGACGAGCTACTCCGTCTCCTCTATCTCAAGGCCAACGCCGTCCTTCCTACTGCTGCTGCTGCTGCTGCTGCTGCTTCTACCGACCTGCCCCCTACCCCTCCGCACACAATTACACCTGCTTCTGCACCTACACCTACACCCAGTGAGCACTTGTTGCTCCTTTCTGCAGCGGATTTGCTGACTCTGGAGGGCGATGCTGGGGACAGCCCTGGCCGAGCTGAGGCGGTTTCGTCCAGCTTGAGCCTTGGCTCCAACCCTGGCCACAGCCCGGGCACCAATCCAGATGCTGGCGATGAATCTCTTCAGCGGTACAAGCTTTCGCTCGGCCTCGGCGGCGGCAAAGACCTCAGCGACCCCAACGACCCACGTGTCGCCATCATCCAGAGCCTGGCCATGGAGACGCCCGGCCGCGACCCGGTCACGATCGACCTCAGCGTCCCCGGCACCGAGAGCACGCTGAAGGACCACCCGTTCAAAATCAAAGAGGGCGCTCGGTTTACCATGGTGGCCACGTTCAAAGTGCAGCACGAAGTTTTGAGCGGCCTGCGTTATGTCCAGGTCGTCAAGAGGAAGGGCATCAAAGTCAGCAAGGACAGCGAAATGATTGTACGAGGCTTCCCTTGTCCAGAAACCCCCATTTCTTATGCTGGCATGGCTGTGACTGATAAACGAAACAGGGGAGTTACGCCCCAAACACCGATAAGCAGCCCCTCTACACCAAGAGATGTAAGCCTTTGCTCCCCATCCGTCCCAACAATACACAGCATCGACGCTGCATATGCTAATTGGTTGCCCTTGCTATTTAGTCCAAGAAGACGAGGCACCCACCGGGATGCTCGCCCGCGGTCACTACAGCGCCTATTCCAGCTTCGTGGACGACGACAAGAAGTCACACCTGGAGTTTGAATGGAGCTTTGACATCACCAAGGATTGGTAACGAGTCCAACACGAGGCATGATAGGGCTGGTTCAAGCAAAGGCATTAGCACGAATAACGATTCTACGTTGGCTGCTAGTTAGTGCTGGTCACATACAGGAGAGAAGAAATCGGTGGCCGAGGAGGAGGATGAGTTAGAGCCCAATGGCATTAATGGCGTGGCATGGCGAGCCGCAAATTAAAACAGAGAAACAAAAGAAAACAATAAAGCGCGCTGCGCACAATGGAAGCTGAGCATTCATTTATCCCCCTAAAAGAGAGCTACAATGAATAGTATATGTCCTCGCCAAAATGGCAACAACTCACCAATATGCACATGTCTTTTTAAGTGTGATATATAAGAGCAACAGCAGCCAAAGGTAGAGGCAAAAAAAAAGAATAAAAGTAAAAAAGAAGCCGTATGCACACAAGCACAAACAAAATGCACATATTCTATCTGGTGATACAATGAAACCGACGCTGACATACATGGGCCATAGCTCCTGTCGATGAAAAAGAGTGGCGCGTTCTGGGCAGCAAATTTAAGCGGCGATGCGATCTAGTGCTTCTTCTTCCCATTCTCTCCCTCTCTTCTTCCTCTCCGTAGTTCTGTTCCTCCTGTCCCCCACTCCTGTCTCGCAGACTGGCGACTGTGTGGCCCTTCGTTTCGTCACTTTCACAGGAAGTAGTCTGGTAGGGCGTTGCCATCGCCGGTCTTATCGGCACCGCCGGTGCCTGGCTGCATGTCCTTGTGCATGTCGTTTTCGGGAGCGGCGGCGAAGACGTTGAAGAAGCGCTCGCCGGTGTCGCTGACCTCGAGGACGCTGGCCATGTTGCCGCAGCGGTAGCAGTAGTTGGGAGCGCTCCAGACGGTGCTCAGGCGGTCGTCGTAGAGAACCTGGTAGCCCTCCTGGCAGAGCTGGTGGGCGCGGAGGATGTGGGACATGCCGTTGACGGCGAGGAACTTCTTGACGACCTGGGCGCCGAACTGGTAGCCGGCGCCGCGCGGAGACAGCGAGAACTCGTCACGGTCGGCGTCGGGGTCGGACCAGACGAGGTCGGCCATGGGGCCCTCGTGGGGGATCTCGCGAAAGCGGTCGATGATCTTGATCTGGTCGATAGAGTGGATGGACGGCGACAGGCCGCCGTGCACGCAGAAGATCTGGTCGTTGATGACGACGCTGAGCGTCAAAAAGTCAAACATGTCGGTGAAGTGGTGCCACACGCTGGCGTTGCCGTACTTGCGCGCGCACTCGGTGTAGAAGCCGTACGACTGCGTCACGCCGCGCGACTCGTGGTTGCCGCGGATCAGGTGCACGCGATGCGGGTAGCGCAGCTTGAGACACACCAGCAGCGAGATGGTCTCGACGCTGAACATGCCGCGGTCCACGTAGTCGCCCAGGAAGAGATAGTTGGTGTCGGGGCAGTAGCCACCGATGCGGAAGATCTCGATCAGGTCGTAGAACTGCCCGTGGATGTCGCCTACCACCGTCACCGGTGCCTGCACGTGCACCACGTTGCTCTCGCGCATCAGCAGCTCCTTGGCCTTTGCGCAGATCGCCTCGATCACCGACTCGGCCAGCAGCTCACGCTTGTAGAGGCGCGCAATGCACTCGTCCAGGTCGACGGAAGCTGGGGGGGTTAAGGTATTAGCTTTCTTTTCCTTCTTTCCTTCTTTCTTGCTTTTTTTTATTTCTGTTTTCATCTACCCTTTCCCTCTTTCTTTTCTTATTTCTCGCTCCATCACCTCTCCTCACACTTACATGGTAGGCTCGGCATATTGAATGTTTGTTGCCGGCTTTCTTCAGTTTGGTCTCACCCTCGATCTATCTTCCTGCCTCCTCCTCTCGTCTCTTCTCTCTCAGTGGGCGGGGGCGGGTCGCAACGATATAAAAACAGCCTCAGCGGCGGTCAGCACAGCTCGGTGGCGCGTTCTCTTCTGTATCTATTCTCGCAAATATCCGGATGCTCTGGCGGGCACTGCTTCTCCCGGCAAAGGACGGCGTGTCTGTTGTCGGGGCTCGTGAAAGAACCCACATATTCGACGATATGCAGGCTGTAGGTTTGATCAGAGTCGTCGTTCACATGGGGCAACGATGGATTCTCGAGTATGTAACGGTCGACGAAGGAAATGCAAGGGGTGATGGGACGACGAGATTGACTGTTGCGGCCGCTCTTCGCGTCGTGCCTCGATGCTATATTTCCCCTTCTTGCGGTTGTGCCATTGTCCCTGGAGTCCTAATTGATAATAAATGCTGTCTTATTATTATTTTCTAGCTTCTTCCCCAACACAGAAGGAAGTGGGGTCCTGGCGACAACAGCACGTGCTTGTGGCAAAACCCCACAGCTGTCAGATAGCCCATTACGAGTATTACGAGTGGAATACCGTGTTTCTCTCCACGTTCCTCCACACACATAGACACTCTTTATGCGGGCAAGATACGAAGCCAGTCGTATGTTGTGCGCAAGTTCTATCGCTCGGTGATGAATACAGGAAGCATGCAGATATTAGAACCAGTCATTCAATAGCATGAACCTGGCCGATCTCATCAGCAACAGCTCGTCCTACCAGCCACAACCCAGAACGCGGTACTTTATAACTACTTGTAGCTTGTTTTGATATTGTGATACAACGTCATCCTTTGCCGTCTCTGCCGAGGCAAATCCTGTATCGTATGTCTATGTAAAGGTGCTGGCTATCCTAGTTTTGGATTGCTTGCAACAACTCCAATTTGCTGCTTTCTTTCAGAGTCTTCGCTTGCTGATAATAAGACGACTATATCGACTAGTAAATTACATTACTATACCCGTTTTTGTTGATTCAATTACATTAAATTCCAGAGTCAAAATGGAACAGTCTCTGCCAAAATATCAAGTCATTGTTACTTCGGGCGAGGTGCCGGAAGAGGAAGCCCGCAAGCGACGGCTTGCCTATATTCGGCCATTCCTTTTGTTCTGGGCCAACTCCGTGGCCGCAGAGGTGATCTTTCTCACAGTGGCAGTGATATTCTTTTCGGGCTGGCGCGATATCGTCTACAAAATCATCTGGACGCTCGTCGTGTGTCCTCTAGGCATGGGTGGTGCCATGGGCAGCATTACAAACGTCTTCTTGGTAGACCACTACTACGGCCAAAAAGCTGTCTGGTTCACTGCCTTGCTTTCGCTTTTGGTTTTTGGAAGCTGTAATTTTCTCTGCTTTAACCTCGACCACCACTTCGGCTATTTTGGTGCTTCTTCGCACCCACTCTGGTTCCACGGGAGGTATCCGATCATTTTCCTTGCCGGCTGGATTACCGGAAAACAACTCTTCACGGACGACGGCCAGAAGATGTTGGCCAAATGGGGAATTTGAATATTTGAAATGAGGCCTTTTCAAGTTTTCACATATTTATGAAACAAAAGAGAGAGAAAAGAAGTGTAACGATATTTTAAAGGAGTTTCAGCAGCGTCCGAACCTCCTAGCTGACTGTCTACGCACTCCAGTAGTTTACTTTGTATTGTATTCAATATGCAGCAAACGACGACGTTTCAGCTATACTCTTACAGTATCATGTTCCCCGACTATCTGGACCAGACCACATGAAGTTTTCCATGTCGAAATTAAGGAACTCGCTATTCACATCTCCAAGAAGGTAGAAGGACAGCGCTTCGTGTACGGGGCTTGTATCTCCCGACATTGTGTCGAGACCAGCACCGTCTTGGACCAAACCGCTAATCCCATTGTCAAAACTCTCTGCAACCGCTCCGACAATGGCCACATTTCCCGGATTCCCTTCCGAGGCCGCGCTGGCTCGACCTCTAAGCTCAGTAATCTGTGTTCCACCTTGTACTTGGGCCCGCATGGCGAGGGCCTTGGCACGCAGCGCCATCAGCACGGCCATCTTGGACCCGTAGCCGACGGTGGAATCATCCAGAAGCTCAACAGAAAAGGCCGAATTCACAGCGGACCAGGCGCGGTCGACGTGCACGCCAGCCGGCTTGACGCACAAGTGCCATAGGATGTACATGATGATGTAGTACTGCGGGAACGCCCGACGGGCCCAGGCATACTGTTGCAGCATGCCGTCGTCGCTGAAGAGTCGCGGCTGCAGAATCTGTATCGCTTCAGCCAGGTTCTTGTCCGTGGCAAAGTCTGACCGGTCTTTCTGGTCTTTCGTGGACGCTGCGCGATGCTGGCGCAGTAAAGCCCACTGCATCCGCGTGACAAAGTCAAACTTGCGGACTAAGAACCTGGCACACATCAGCGTCATCCGATGCTGGGGGACGACAGGGACACAGTTGCGAGTGAGCTGGTCTATGCGCTCGCGGATCTCGTTGACGCTGCGGATGCGCACTTCTTCTGAGAGTTCTGCTACTGCTGAGTTAGTGCTGCTAGACAAGGACGGGTCGTAAAGACGCGACGACGCCGCTATGGCGGTCGTGGTCAGCTTCTGGGCCGACACGGCTAGGTCAATGGTGATAAGAGTTAGCGTCATGGGAGTGCAGGCGTCCCGCTCTGGTGGCGGCTCGCGCATATCTGGACGCAGGTCCTGGTCTTCGACATTAAGCGGCAGGTGCACGGTAGAGCGAGTCAGCAGGCCGTCGATGTTCTCGAGGCCGTAGTCCTCGCCGGAGCGGCCGTAGCGGCTGAGCAGGTGCCACCAGAGACGACGGCGGATCTCGGCCTCAAAGGGCGAGATGGGCAGGTATTGGCCGTCGCGGTGCAGCCCGAGGGACTGGGCTATGCGGATGGCCAAGCCGTTGAGGATCCAGATGCCTTTTCCGCGGTTGTGGGTGCGAAGAGCCGTCTGGTCTGGTGAGCACGGAGAAGGGAGAAAGACAGAGAAGAGGAGGAAGACAAGGAAGAGACAAACCAAGTAAATGGTCAGAGCCGTCAGGCCAGTAAGCGACGGGCGGTCAAGAAAGTCGCCGTGGGCCAGAGACTGCTCGAGACCGGACTTGAAGGCAAACATGTGTGCCTGCTTGTCCCCGAGGACCTGCAGAGAGCGGACACCCACGTCGTCGAGAGAGGCTATGGCAGCATAGTAGATGGCGTAGCAGAGGGCGAGCGTATCAAGTGGCGCCGCTGCCGGCTTGTCAATGGTAGCGTATACCCTGACGTCGTCTGTCGGATGGTGGAGGACCTTTGAGCTAGAACAGCCCTCAACGTTCTCCTTGAAGATACCCCACAGCCTGACGGCTAGTGGCTGGGAAGGGTGGAAGCTGGCAGGCGACTCAGTGGGGGAGGGGGCGGAGAGGATGCCTAGGGCACTGAAGGGCGAGGCCTCTGGTGCCTCGGCTGCTCTAGAGTTCGAGTCTGACAAGAGGACGGATTGGATGTCTCGCTCCTGGTGCCGTGTGCGTGTCTCGTCAGGAGGCTACTCAACAGAGGCGATAGTCGTGCAGACAGAGAGACAGACAAACCTGGTTCATGACACGTGAGAGGAGAACTTCGTTAAAGTACTGGCTGGAAGAGTCCTTTCCGATAAAGACATCGACATCTTGGTGCTTCGGGCAGTCATCGTCGTTGTCGCCGCTGTCGCCGCTGTCGCCGCTATCGGGAACGGATCGGTGGATTGACAGTGCTGCCGTATGTACGGCCGACGGGGAGGAAGAAGCCGGCGACGCATGACCGTGTGCCTTTGAGTCGCTGCCAGTGCGAACTGTATTCTCGAGGCTGGACAGCCGAGATGCCATCTCCTGCATGATCGTCTTCTTTGTGCGCCGCTTGCGAGGCCCCGGAGACGGGAAGACACATGACCGCCCTGACCGTGAGCATGCACTGCACGGCATGCACTTGTCACAGCGTACCTTTTTCTGGTTGCAGCCGTGACAAGACCGTGTGTTTGGACGTGTGTCGGACATTGTGTGAGTGTCGGAGGTATTAGACCCTCGGGGCACCGACGTCCCGAAAAGCAAGATGTGTGATACTGTTCAACTCGACCCTGCAGAGAAAGCACGGGGAAATGAAGAGGATACAGACGCTTGCAAGCACCCCCCAGAAGAGAAAAGAGAGTAAAAAAAGCAGGGTGGTCTGTAACAATACCGTTTTTACCCCCGAAACTGTGCTTAGTCATGTAACTCCGGTCCTAAAATGCAGGCTTTACGCCCGCTGCCGACGACAAACTCGAAATTTCCGACTGAAAGCACCGGTCCCACTTTTCCGGATTTGCTATACTGCTGGCCGGATTCGCTCCTGATTTCGGTCGTCGGCATTATATCGTGTTGTTAGGGGTATCACTCCCGTGTGCAGAGATGTTCCAGGCGGGCACATACATATTGGGCAGCGGTCCCAGATACTTCGGTGAGACTGCGATGCTGCTACAACACCAACAACGAGCGACAACCGACAGCTAGAGCAGATATACAAGCCGCCATGCCTACTATACCACTTCCAAAGGCAGCGGAATTTCCCCACGAAAATCCAGACGGTGGCCGACCCCTGGCCTCGGACAGCCAAGACGAAGAAAAGGCTGTGCTCCCACCGCAGACGCCAGGATCTGACGTTCCCGATGGCGGACTCGATGCCTGGCTGGTAGTTCTTGGGACTTGGTGTGCCTCATTCTGTAGTTTTGGATGGCTGAACAGTAAGGAACCGAAAAAAGGGACTTGGGCTTCCCTGAGACACGCGCTTGCCTGATTATAGTGTGTTGACGGTTCTTGTCGTTTTCTTGCAGGCATCGGTGTCTTTCAGGCATACTACGAAGAGAAGTTGCTCAGCCAGTACTCGTCAAGCACGGTGTCCTGGATCCCTTCGCTACAGATATTTTTTATGATGGGGATGGGGCCCATCGTGGGACACCTCTATGACCGCCACGGGCCACGGTGGCTGCTGATCGGAGGTACCTCACTGCACATCTTTGGCATCATGATGTGCAGCCTGGGGACAGAATACTACCAAATCCTGTTAGCTCAAGGCGTGTGCTCTGCAATTGGCGTTTCTGCCCTGTTTCAACCCGGTGTGTCTGCCCTTATTTCCTCGCACTCTCTGTGCTCTCCTCTCCATTCTGCCGTCTCTCCTGACTAGACTGACACGTCTTCTCGGTCAGCCGTGACCTGTCTTTCTGGCTGGTTCTACCATCACCGGGCAGCTTCGTTCGGTATTGCCTTCACGGGATCCAGTGTGGGCGGCGTTTTGTTTCCAATCATGGTGTCTCGGCTGATCGGCTCGCTAGGCTTCGGTTGGGCTATGCGGATTTGCGCGTTCCTGATGCTAGGCTTGCTAGTTGTGGCAAACCTGACGATCCGGATGCACGGCCTGCCGCCGCAGCAGCAGCACCCGTCGACGCAGGAGACGCTACTAAAGCGGCTGATGAGACCGCTGAAGGAGGTAGATTTTGTTCTTGTGGCCGGCGGCCTATTCCTGTTCTGCTATGGATATTACATACCCATAAACTTCCTGCAAGAGAACGCGCTCGCGGAGGGAATGCACGCCGAGCTGGCACAGTACTTGCTGCCGATGCTCAACGCCGGTTCCCTCTTCGGCCGGCTGGCGGCCGGCTTCGCGGCTGACAAGATTGGTCGCTTCAACGTCTTTCTACTCGCGTGCGTCATGTCCGTCGTGTGGGTGCTGGCGCTGTGGCTGGCTGACTCGAGCGACAATGCACTCATCGCCTTCGCCGTGCTCTTCGGCTTCTTTTCGGGATCTTTTGTGTCGCTCATGACGATGCTCGTCATGGCCGTCTCGCCCATGTCTGATCTAGGCTTCCGCATGGGCCTCACAATGCTATGCATGGCCGTTGGTGGCCTGACGACAAACCCCATTAACGGTGCTATCCTGCAGTATTCGGGCAGCTTCGTCGGCGTCAGGATATTCTCCGGCGTCTTCTGTGCGGCTGGAACTGTGCTCGTGGCTAGCGTGCGCATCCGCAGGGCTGGATGGACGTTGACGGCTAAGTATTAGAGTTTTGGAAGTAAGGGAAAAGAGAATAAATTCAAGTGAGGGACAAACAAGAAAAGCAACAACCGACACACACAGTATCCACTGCTCAAAGCATCAAAATTGCCTTTCATACTGTTACATAGTATCTGCCTAATATAAAAGAATAAATTTTGTCGCTCAAAATCTTTTGTTTCGTATGCAAGCCTGTTTATAGCCGTGCACGCCTGTGCTGCTCCTGATGTGACCTGCGGAGTGCGTGCGGTTCGAGAACCAGAGCCTGCCTTTTGTCAGAGTCGGCATGTACTATATTGATCTAGTTAAATATAGCAAGGATGGGCCGTGGGAGGTTCCTGGCAATCTTTCCACACAAACAAAAACCCGAGAGTCCCAAAGAACCCCAAGCCAGCCGGGTGCCAAATCCAAGTCATCAGCTCTCTCTTGAAAGGAATCGACAACCCTGACGCTCCAATCTAGAAGACCTTCACCAACTCAATGGTCATGTCGCCGTTTCCATGGTTACCGAATCCAATCTACGGGGATCTACAGGCTAGGACTGTTGACTGCTTCTACGAGGAGGAAGTCCGCCCCCTTGCACAACTGGTGCCGAATATGGCCTGGAGATTGAAATCGTCCATGCTATGGCTTGAAACCTCGCAACTACAATAGCAGACGGAAATCTCAGAAGAAAGTTACGATGTTTTTGGTGCTATGCATATCCATTCTCTTTTTAAGAGAGCAGAAAGACATGCAACCTTCTTCATCACAGAGTGTGGGCTTCTAAGAATTGGAGAATCAGGCGTTAGAGACGTCCATACTAGCGGCCATCTAGTGATGCTAGAAAACTACATGCCAACCATGGCTGTCCGGCCAGAAGAAATTTCAAAATATCAGAGCAATAATGAATTTAAAGTTCGTGGTCTAGATGGCGGATAGATTCGCATTCTTGCAGTAACGAAGACCCCACTATCTGATCCCTCTCTACGTGCTCTGTTTTTTCTTATCGACATCTAAAGTCCATGTCCAATAACATTTGTGCGAGTTTTTCCCCATATAGATCCAACAACTCTGATTGCCTATGTCGGTGGTGAAGACGACCTGCTCGAAGTCCCTGCCTTTCTTTTCCATTGTCTGCTTATTCTAGGGCTTGAGCTGGTACGTAGAGTCTGCGATTGTTCTACCGGCCCCAATCACGGAGACGTTGACATAGTTGTCTTGCCTGAGCTGGTCTTGGTTTGCTCGTCAGATACTGCTCGCCTGGCCTGCGGCTACGTCAAACTACGAAGGCACTACACCCGATTATAGAGCTGTCTCTAACACCGGGTAGGTTGCGCTAGCCTAGGAATAGCCGAAATTGTTAAGTGTCTCCGTGTGGACAGTTCCGTCGTTACCGCCCAGCGCGAGAGCAGCCCTTCCGATGTTGTCGTGTTCCATATGCAGTGGCATGAACCCGTCAATAGGTATCGACTTTATGTAGCCGAACGCCCGCTGGAGAGTGTCTAGCTCGCTTTCTTCTCCGACGTCGAGGTATTGCGCATAGCAAGGTCCGTCTTCGCCCCAAAAGGGTTGAAGACGCTGCTCACCACGAACGCACGGCCGCACCGACGAGGGTACAGGCATAGATCAAATTGACCTCGCTGTTAGCGGCTAGGTGGTCGACGTAGTGGCCTAGTGCCTGCTTCTTGAGGTCTTAGATTTTGGCGTGGGTCTTATTTCGCGCGGGCTTGGCCTTGGCAAAGTAGAAGATCTTGTGCTGGAAGTCGCTGTCCACGTACTTGATGGCAATGTCGCAAGCCTTCTCGCTACCTTTCTTAGAAGCCGGGGGTACCTGCGACTTTACAAAGTAGTTTTCACCATCGAACAAATCCCGATTGAAGAGATTCTCAAAGAGGTGAACTGTGGCGTGCTCCTTTGAGTCAATTTCGTTTCCCTGGCTGTCTACGGACAACTTTGCTTCACGATACGGCATTTCCAGACGCCGGTCGGCAATAAGCCCATGGGGCTGCCACGCGTGTGCCATGATTCTGAGAGAATGAAAATAATTGACAAAAGCTAATGTGAGGAAACAGCTGGGTGATAGCCAGCTTATAAAAACACAGACAAATATAGAGACAACCAGTAACAAGATGTATTGTTGGGAGATACGAAATAGCTTTTCGTTTCTTGCCCAAAAAAAAGCGCAACGAGGCCAGCTTTTATACATTTTTTTTGGCTCTCGGCTACCACTATTGGGCAGAGACGAGTTTTGGCCTCCACGACTGCCTATATCTGATTCTCGGTTCTTCGATATAGTGTCGGTTTGAGAGAAGCCACGTTGAGAAAGCTGTAGCAAATAATCGGTAGCTCATTGATATCTTTTGACTAGTATCGCACTATCAATGTCTGGGTTCAAGATCTGGTCGTCTTGATCGTCTTCGCTCGGTTGCTTCAAAACGTCGACAAAAAGCACTCCATCAACACAATCCATGATGATGAATGGCCAAAGCCCCAGCGATGTATACAAGGAATAGAAATCGTGTCTGTTCTGGTGGAGGTACTCCATGACGGAGACTTCGTTCGCGACCTTTTCACCCCTCAGAGCTGTCGCTATATGTCCCGGTTTTGGGAATCGGATAATGGCGTCGAGTCCTCCATTTTGTGAGGTGTGTGTCCCGTAGAGACATGTTGTAAAAAGGAGAGGATGAGCGAAGAGGCTTAATAGGGCCAAGAAGTTGGATGTAGGGTGAAGATAAGGATATATAAAGACGAAACAGGTGGTAAGATTTCGTTTGCATGACCCCGCTTAGCTTTACATCATCAGATTTCTATTTCTTTTCTCTTACCATTTTCGTCTCCTCACATTTCCTCGGAATTGGTCCGCCTTCTTTCTTTCGCTTTCCTCTTCCCCTATCTACCTGAATACCATCTCGGCTCCTTTCTATTTACAATGGTCCTCGCTGCCCATCCAAACCCAGACGCCCCCGTCCTCACGCATTTCTCCCTCGCTGGAAAGACAGCCCTCGTCACCGGAGGCAGCCGTGGCATCGGCCTCGAGGTGGCCAAGGGCCTGGCCGAGGCCGGAGCTGTCGTAGCCATCACATATTCGACCAGTGAACCTTCGGCAGCCATCGCAGCGATCCAGTCAGCAGCCGCTGCCGCATCCTCCTCCTCGTCCTCCATAACTCCTCGCGCCTATAAATGCGATGTCACCGAACAAGCTGCGATTGAGGTTGCCGTCGAGGCTGCCGCTCGCGAACTCGGCTCTGGCCGGCTAGACATCCTCGTTGCTAACGCTGGCATTACTGGACACACGCCTGCCCTCGACTACCCCGTCGATGCTATGCGCCGCATCTTTGACGTCAACGTCAACGGTGCCTTCTGGGCCGCCCAAGCTGCCGCCCGCGTCTTCCAGCGCCAGGTTGCTGGCGGCAGCCGTCCCGGATGCATCATCTTCACTGCCTCTGTCAGTGCGTCTATCATCAACACGCCCCAGCCCCAGGCCGCGTACAATGCGACAAAGGCTGCTCTCGTACACCTAGCCAAGGGGCTTGCTGTTGAGTGGGTTGACTTCGCTCGTGTAAATTGCGTGTCGCCGGTGAGTTTTTCCTCCCTCGTCTCTCCGTTTCTACTCCTATCTCTAATCTAATTATAAACAATAGGGTTACATTGAAACAGACAGTACGCTACGGCCCCGGCCCCAACACCATCCCGTTTCATGCTGCTAACAGGCCAGTGCTCGCCACAGTTCCCGAGGACTGGCGTAAGGAATGGCTCCAACAGACCCCTGCGCGCCGGTTGTGCCAGACAGCTGAGCTTAAGGGCATCTATGTCTTCCTAGCTAGTGATGCTAGCAGCTATATGACTGGTGAGAAATTTCGACTATGTACCCATGCGTGTTTCCCTCCGTTGTAGTGCTAACTACTTCACGTAGGGGCCAACCTGCTGTTTGACGGCGGTATCAGCCTGCCATGATGCTCGACATGGTCACAAGCAGGACGGCTCGAATATGCTGATCAAAGCCGTAACAGAAGTTCTTCAATGCCTTGGCAATAGATGGATCCTTTAGCTAAAAAATTCTAATCGTTGTGTTCTGCATATAGTTTGGACATTCGGTAATTCGCAACGGAATGTTCTTTTGATGAGATACCTGTCCTGCATCATGGCGTTAGAGAAGTGTCAAGCGCAAGTTCCGCAACTAACTCGATTATTTTTTGTTTTGCCAGCCCGATTCCCCGGCTCGTTCTCAGCACACTAGAAAGTCCCAGCGGGTCCCGTCGCCTTTCGTTTCTACCAGTGATGTCTCATCTTCTCCGATAGCCATTTTCAACATGATGTTTCCATGCCGCATTAGTAGCACGTATCCACCTTCGGGGTGTCTTCGGGTGTTGAAGTACTCATGTTCTCGGTGGTGGCTGACATTGGCTATGAATTTTCCCTTGGAATCATGGCCAATGAAGTTGCCCGATACGCAGTTGCGAAATCCTAGCCATCCATCCTTCTCCACACACTCCCAATGAAATCCACCCCGGAGTGAGAAATTCTGCTGAAGCTGGAGCTTGCCGTTGCCGATTGCGATGATATGGCCAGTGTCGCAAGACTTGATGATGTAGGATTCGCCAGGCCAGGGGGCGACTTCTTCCATCTTGTCGCGGTCCGTCTCTGTAGCTGTAGTATGACTCGGAGTTGGATCGGATTTGCTGGAAGTATACACTGTTGACGAGGCGTCTGTTGTCTCCCGAGTGTAGTCCAAATCCATCGTCGTGGCCGATATAGCTTTGATTCGACTCTGAGATGAGACAGAGGACATTGAGGACCATGTGTAGCGTGCAGATGCATCCTTCTCTGATGATGTACGCGGGGATGAGGGGTAGACACACGTGCAGCACAATCAGCTGAAAGCACACGTGATGAGTTCGTATGAATTTTGAAGGCAAGGCAAGCTGTAAATTGAGAAATGATGGCGATTCGAGAGCAGGTGAATTTAATGGTGATATTTCTACAGCTGGTATGGCTATTGTACGAGATATACTTTGGACGAGACCCAATAGATCTGGCCAGGCCTTACAGCTTCCATCAAGTGGAGCAACGGGTATTATAGCTATCATACAGTTCTAATCAGCCTCCTGTGTTCGTATGTAATAGCTAGCCAAGGCTCATGCCGTATATCCTGGAGGTTACAACGCCGATACTGGTGTCCGAGCCAAGTTCTCCTTCTTGCAACTATCTCAAGTGCCTTGACTTGCAGCGAGCTAGTTTAGGGGTATCACAGGAAAGCCCCACCCAAGCGTTATAATTCTCTTGCTTAATAGATGTAGAGCAATGTGTACCCCCAAACTTTCATTGCTTCTGACCATAAATTTATAGCGCTCATTTTGCATGAGGGACTGGGGATGGTGCGCGACACAGTCCACGAGAATATAGCGCAAGATTGAATGCTTCCGGGTGCTCGAGAACACATACTCAATAGCATCCAAGAACTCGTTCGTGTACCAGAAAGTATCCGCTTCGGCTCGGAATTTTGCCTTAGCCAGTACAGACAGCCCGGGAATTATGTATTGGTCGGCAATTGCAGCAGCCTTTGCATGAAAAATGAGGTTCGGCGTCTGCACAACGTCCGGACTGTTCCTGCTGCTATGTGTGGAACTCGGAGCGTGTCCAGCGGCCATCGGGGCCGCTCCATTGTCGCTGGCGGTTGCGGATTGCTCTTGAGGTGTGAGATAGTCGTTGTGATAGAAGAATCTGATCATCAAGTCGACGACCTCTGGGTCGTCCTCGGACAGATCAATGACTCCGTCCGAGCTCTCCTAAACAGTTTATGTTAACGATCATAGCGCCTCGCACATGTATGAAATATGAGGGTCTCGTCTTACAAAGAATTGTCCGTTACATGCCGCGAAAAGAAAAGCAGATCTTGGGCAAACAATGGCTCTGTGTACTCTGTAGCTCCGCTCGGAGCTCTTGATGATGATATCGGAGAAGGCGCTACTCAAGCGGAGATTTTGATTCCAGGTTAGCATGTGCAAGACTCAAGCTGGGGACAACCACTATTACTTACTCCCCGAGAGATGCCACGAGCTCCACTGTTACGAAATCGTGTGCCTCCATTGCAATTGGTGTGTTTGAAGATAGGACGTAGATGTTTGAGAGATTGTGTGCATGGTATCCATTCGACACGATAAGTTGAGAGAAAAGAACGAACTTTATGCAGAATACATGGTGGCGTATTGGGCAACATGGTGAGTCGAAGAAGTCATCATGTAATGGCCTCGAGCATCGAGGCTTTCAGAAAGCATAGTCTAGTCACGCTGACTAGCTCACTCTCATCCGTTTATAGCTCGGAGTCATATGTGCGTTACGAGCCATTGAGCCGTACTTCGATCTGAGATGGCGAGCTACAAGAGTCGATCAATGCCATCGTCAAAAATGTCCACCCCGGCATTCCAGACAGTGATCTACGTAGTACACCAAGCCATGTGGATCTCCGCTAGTAGTAGCGGCCGCCGGATAAATTTAGAAGCATCACGTGATTTTTCACACACGTGACAGATGGGCTGAAGCTTTGTCCTTCTTTTTGGCGCAGAGCTGCTGCTGCTATTGCGTTACGGCGACGGAAAAACGCCATTTCCTTCCCTCTTAGCTCTTCTTAACCCGCGCAGTCTCTACGCGCGCCCGACCGGACAGCAAAAGGCGTTCGCCGCTCTGTTCTGCTGCTCCCGGCTGTTCTCTGTGCACTCGCCCCTCCGGATTTCCTTCACCCTGCCAATCGGCCGACTTGTTTTTCGACTGTGCTTTCGCTGAGTTTTGCGCGCGCAAGACGCGGTCGGCCTATTCATCACGCGTGTTGCTATCGGTCGGAGAAAGCCAGAGAGCTGTATCAGTGGAGGCTTCAACCGCAACGAGCGAAGCCGCCTTCCCCCTGGTTGCGACCGACGGTGCGGCTGCACGAATTGGGCAGACGAAGCGGCAAACAGAGCTCATCTCGCTACTCTTATTTCGTTTTTGCCATTTTGTCAGCCCTGTCCTCGTTAACGCGGAGAACCGCAGACCGCCTCCTGCTCCACAAGGCTTAATCAGAATCCCATTCGCCGCTTTGGCCTACATACTCTCTCAGACTGGGGTACATTGCAGGCGGACCTCGTGCCGGGCATCTGCGGGTGCTCCTTGCGCTCTCTTGGGCTTCTTGGGTTTCCTGGAGAAGCTAGCGAGCCAGTGAGCCCGATACAACAACCTTCGTTTTGGAAATGGGAGACGTTGCAACAGCGCGCGGCCCATATATGGACGAACCTCGGTGTTACAATTGCGGCATGACTGGCCACCAGACTGTGGCCTGTCCAGAGCCCACGCGTACGGTGCCAGCGTGAGTACATTTGTGCAAAAGAGAGAGCGAGCGAGCGAAGCCAGCCAGCCGGGCCAGACGTGCTAACTGCAGGCACAGTGGCCTCGAGGAGCATCGGAAACGGCAGGCCACGTCAAAGGACTTTAAGCACAAGAGCCGAGGGAAGCACCACTACGCCTCTTCTTCGTCCGCGTCGTCGCAGAGCCGGCACTCCAACGGCATGGTCGTAACACGATATCCACTGCCCCCATCTGCGGGCGAGCCCCAGATCACCCGCTATCCAGCCCATCACCAGCTGCCACATCTGCCGCACCTGCCGCATCCGCCACATCTGCCACCACCACCACCGCCGCCCGTGTCCCTTCTCCCTCCCGCTCCACCCTCGGCAAATGGTGGCTCCTACAATGGCTACCAACACTCTCAACACTCCCAACACTCCCAACACTCCCAACACTCCCAACACCAACACCAACACCAGAACCAAAACCAGCACCAGCCCGGACCGGATCTCTGGGCATATCCTCCCCCACAACAGCCAACATACCCCGGACCTCACCCATCAGCGCCTCTGCCTCCCCACTATCCTCACTACGACGCCTTTGGCCAGTCTCTACCAGCTCCGTCGCCGCTTGCACCCCGCCCCGGGCCTGCTGCGGGCTCTTCCTACTACAGCCAGTCATATTCTCCACAGCCACAACCAGGGTATTTCGCGTCCCCTCCACCAGGAGTAACAGGCCCTTCCGTTATCCCCCCCTCATCCTTTGCCTCGGGCCCCTATTTTCCTCAGCCTCCCCCCTTTTCTCATCCTCTTCCTGCAGCACCTCATCACCAGCTGCCTCCCTCTGGCCCGGGCAAGCCCGGTGCTTCGGAGCCGTACTCACAGCATGATTTCGGACGGTCACTACCGCAATCATACCCTCCGTACGGATCGCCTCCAACTGATCTACCCAACCCTCCCAAATACCCTCAAGGAAGTGGCAACGGCAATGGGTGGCGTCCTGGAAAGCGAGGTGACTTTGCCGGCCAGCATGGTCGCGGTGGCCGTAACTTTTCTGGTAAAGATAGGGGCCGGAAACAACAACATCCAGGCGGTGGATTCCGCCATGTCCCGCCAGAGCATACCATTGGCACCCCTTCGATCCCGACGGGGCCTGCAGCGTTGAGCCGTCGCTTCCCAACAGCTGCCCCGACCTCGAGCGAACGGCGAACTCCAGGCGACGACGCTGCTTCAAGCCACCTGGCGTCGCCAGCCAAGCCCAATGGCATCCCTGCAAAACCGCCAACGCCGATATCCATGTCGCGGCCGAGCTTCAAAAAGAACAGCAGGCCACAGGAAGCTACGAGGAGGGCAGCAGAGCAGGACCAGACATCGAGCCAAGGCTCGCCAAATACGGCCGTCGTCGGATCAAAGGAGAACCAAGACCCTTGTCTGTCCTCCCAGAAGCGGACCAATGACAGCCATCTGGCCGTTGATGACGACGACAACAGGGGAACCAAGCGGACCCGGTCGTCGTCTACGAACATGTCGGTGCCCATCGGCCGTCAAAGCGCGGTGTCCGTGGCACCTACGCCAAATATGCCAGTCGTACCAGTCGTGTCGGCTGTGCCAAGCACATCAGCAACATCATACGCCGACGGAAGAAGGCTAGACGAAGACAAAATGCGGGCGTACAATTCACCATCATCCAGGAACGGCCTCCCCAACCCGCTGAGCACCTCGCCCTGGAGCGGCCGCCCGCCCAATCGCGTTCTGACCTACGGCACACCGGCAGACCGTGACTCGAACGAGGCGAGCACTCATCACGTCTCCGGCTACCATAGCAACGACGGGGTCGAGCCTCTTTTGGTGGCACACAACAAGGAAAGGGCTGCATCTATAGGCCTCTCAGCCCCGAACGGCTTCTTGGCCCCGTCGAGCAGTCTGCCCTCCCACCCACCGACCTCTAGCCGTGACCGGGGCCGCGAAGGCCGGAGCCACAGCCACAGCCGAAGCCGAAGCCGAAGCCATAGCTCCAGTCATAGTCGCAGCCATAGCTCTAGCCACGGCCATAACCACGACCGCAACCAGAGCGACACGCACAGCCGCAGTCGGAGCCATAGCCCAAGTCGAAGCCGCAGCCGCAGCCGCAGCCGAAGCCGAGGCCGAGGCCGCAGTCCCACCCGCCAAATACCGCACAGCCCGCCTGTAGATTCACGCCGTGGCCGCAGCGGCTTCTCTAGGAGCCGCAGCAGCTCGCCTCTAGACGACCTAGAATTGGCCATGCTCGGCATGGTTCGGCCAGAGAGCGACGAGGATAGCGACGGTCTCAAGAAGTTGTCTGAAAAGTCTGGCGGAAATCAAAAGATCAGGAAGCGTCCGCCTAGGGTTGCCCCTGCATACAGGTTTGTCTCCGCTCTTATCTCTGACCATTTCTTTGATTTCTTTGATTTCTTGCCTGCCTAGCTGACAAAAGAACTCTTTCAGTCGTCGTTGGTAGGACCATCGGACTGGACACTGCCATCCGGGCCGCCTGTAACTCTTTTCCACCCCTCACATATTGGTGTTCTCTGGTGCCGTGATCTCACATTGGCGTTTTTTTTTTTTTTTTTTTTTTTTGGAATTCGGGACTACATTTCCGCTCTCCCCCTTTTCCATAGCTCCCT